>ML268504.1:5180-51941 GCA_005239495.1 Nicotiana undulata | reverse complement strand
TTCGAGCATACGGTACGTGTATTGTTATGAATATGTGCAACTGGTTGTCCGAATTATGTTGAAGCGTGAAGTGTATTACTTGTCTATCTTTGGTTGATCACCACACTACCATGCTTTGTAAAATGATGCTAGGAGGATAATGAACCCAAGAGTATGAATGTATATGCTAAAGGCTATGTAAAGAAGTTGTATTCTTATTGATGAAATTTTCTGTGATTGAAATGTGATTTGTCATCGTTGATATGATATGTGATTGCTTGGTGGGATCGGGTTGCGCGCCGCAACAGGGGAGATAAGGGTGATATGTGAGAAGTGATAAGGGTGTGATTGAGATTGTCAGGTGGTATCAGGTTGCACGCCGCAACAAATATCAGGTGGGATCGGGTTGCACGCCGCAACAGTTGTCAGGTGGGATCGGGTTGCACGCCGCAACAGAAACACAACAAATGATTGTGAATATCAGGTGGGATCGGTTTGTGCGCCGTAACAGAATAAATAAGGGTGAAATGTGAGAAGAGACAAGGGTGTAATTGAGATTGTGAGTATGATGAAGTGAAAATTGTGGAACTTCCATTGTGTATCTTTCTATGTCTTGTGCGGAGATTGTGTGACTCTCTGTCTGTCTCTTGCCTGTGCATTATTGACTTTACTTAGAGTAAAGTTTGTTCATACATACCAGTACAATTCAAATGTACTTTCGTCCCTTTTGCCGGGGGCGCTACATTCTTGTGATGATTGTAGGTGGTTCTATAGCAGGTACTCCAGCCCACAGACAGTAGTGCCTCCTCTACATTTTATCAGCTGATTTGGTGAGCCCCTCTCCTCTCGGGGCCCAGTGTGGTTCATGCCACCTTTTCTTCCGGATTTTCATTTTGGTATTTGTGTAAGGTATAGCCGGAGCCTTGTTACCGGAAAGTATTATATATAACTTCTTCGTACTCTTAGAGGCTCTGTAGACAGGAAGTGTGGGTTAGGTACTTATGTATTTTGGGCAGTATGACTTGTAGACCACGTAAAAGAAAACTGTGTGTTATGTATATTTTGTAAGTATTGTACTACATGTTGGTAATGAAAGAATTCTATGATTTAATTTCATATTATAAGAATGCGTCTTAGTTATAATTGAATAATGTACATCGGAAATCTCGGGTAAGATGTGGGAGGGAAAAAGGAATCCAGGTCCGCTTGACTGGGGCTACCCGGTCGAGTGCCGGTCGTGTCCCTTAGTTTTGGGGCGTGACAGCCAAAGTCCGAAATCATCATACAAAGCTACCGGAACTTTCGGAACTCGATTCCGAGGTCGTTTACTAAAAATGTTGACCGAAGTCAAACTTGGCCAAAAAGGCGAATCTTAAGGAACTAAGTGTTCCTATACCGCTCTAAACACTTCTGAATCCCGGACCACCCTCCCCCGTAAGTCATAAATCATAATAAGCCGCTATGGAAAGCCTCATTTAGGGGAACGAGGTCCGATAACGTAAAAACGACATGTCGGGTCATTACATTCTCCACATCTTAAACAATCATTCGTCCTCGAACGGGTCTAGAATCATACCTGAAGTGCTGAATAAGTGCGGATATTTGCTCCGCATGTCCTCCTCAGAATCCCAAGTTGCCTCTTCGACTGGTTGGACCCTCCATAGGACCTTTACGGTATAAACTCTCTTGGATCTCAACTGGCAATCATGTCTATCAATAATAACAACAGGCTCCTCCTTGTAGCCCAACCTCTCATCCAACTGAATGGTGCTGAAATCAACCACGTGAGAGAAGTCGGCGTGGTACCTCTGGGGCATGGATACATGAAAAACTTGATGAACTCCTAACAAACTGGAGCCATCTCGATGCTGGACTGATAACTATTATTGTAAGCAAACTCGGCTAAAGACAAGAATTGGTCGCACTGACCTCCAAAGTCAATCACACATGCCTTGAGCATGTCTTCCAATATTTCAACTGTACGCTTCGACATGCCATCAGTCTATGGGTGAAATTTTGTGCCGAGGTCTATCTGGGTGCCCAACCCACTGTGAAATGCTCTCCAGAAGTGCGAGGTGAACTGAGGAGCTCGATCTGATATAATGGACACCGGCACACCGTGCAACCTGACCATCTCCCGAATGTAGATCTGGTCCAACCTCTTAGAAGTATATGTAGTAGATACAAGAATGAAATGCGCCGATTTGGTCAATCTATCCACAATGACCCAAACCGTGTCAACCTTCCGCAAAGTCCGAGGCAACCCAACCACGAAGTCCATAGTGATGCGCTCCCACTTCCACATAGGAATGGGCATCTACTGAAGTAGGCCTCTAGGCCTCTGGTGCTTACACTTAACCTGCTGGAAATTAAGACACCTAGCCACATACTCCACAATATCCCTCTTCATGCTCCTCCACCAGCAATGCTGCTTCAAATCACGATACATTTTCGTAGCATCAGGATGAATAGAATACCGAGAACTGTGTGCCTCCTCTAGAATCCTCCCTCTAAGGCCATCGACATTAGGAACACATAAACGGCTTTGAAGTCTCAGAACACCATCCTCGCCAATAGTAACCTCCTTGGAACCACCATGTACCACTATCTCCCGTAGCTCTGCCAAGTACGGGTCATCGAACTGTCGAGCCTTAATCTCCCCCAATAACGAAGACTGAGCAACCACATGTGCTAAAACTTGACGAGGCTCTGAAAGGTCTAATCTCACCAGGCGATTAGCCAAGGACTAAATGTCCAAGGCTAGAGGTCTCTCCTCTGCTGCGATCTAAGCAAAGCTACCCATACTCTCTGCCTTCCTGCTCAAGGCATCTGCTACAGCAGTTGCCTTTCTCGGATGATAAAGAATGGTGATATCATAATCCTTTAACAACTCAAGCAATATGCGCTGCCTCAAATTAAGATCCCTCTGCTTGAACAAGTGCTGCAAGCTGCGGTGGTTTGTATAAACCTCACAAGACACTCCATACAAGTAGTGCATCAAAATCTTAAGAGCATGAACAATCTCCGCCAACTCGAAATTGTGCACGGGGTAATTCGTCTCATGAACCTTCAGCTGGAGCGAAGCATAAGCAATAACTCTCTCTTATTGCATCAACACACACCCTAAGCCAACGCGTGAAGCGCCGCAATACACTGTATACATCCCAGAACCGAAAGGTAATACCAGAACTAGTGCTGAAGTCAATGCCGCCTTAAGTTTCTGAAAGCTCGCCTCGCACTCGTCAGACCACCAGAACGGGGCACTCTTCTGAGTCAATCTTGTCAATGGAGATGCACTATAAGAGAACCCCTCCACAAATCGGCGATAATATCCTGCTAGGCCCAAAAAGCTCCTGATCTCTGTTGCTAATGTAGGACGCGACCAACTCTTAACTGCCTCGATCTTCTGAGGATCAACCTTGATACCCTCTCCGAATACCACATGCCCCAAGAATGCTATAGAATCCAACCAGATATCACACTTGGAGAACTTAGCATATAGCTTCTGTTCCCGCAAAGTCTAGAACACAACTCTCAAATGCTGATCGTGCTCCCCCAGGCTACGTGAGTAAATCAAGATGTCATCAATAGAGACAATGACGAAGGAATCAATATACGGCCTGAACACCCTATTCATCAAGTCCATGAATGTTGATGGGGCATTAGTCAAGCCAAAGAACATTACCAGGAACTAATAATGGCCATATCTCGTACGAAAAGTAGTTTCGGGAACATCTGAGGCCCGAATCTTCAACTGATGATGCCGATCTCAAATCAATCTTATAAAACACCCGAGCTCCCTGCAACTGGTCAAACAAATTATCGATGTGTGGCAAAGGATACTTGTTCTTAATGGTAACCTTTGTTAATTGGCGGTAATCAATACACATCCGCATAGACCCGTCCTTCTTCGTCACGAATAGAACTAGAGCACCCCACAGCGATACACTCGTTCTGATAAACCCCTTAGCCAATAACTCCTCATGCTGCTCCTTCGGAGCCATACGGTACGGAGGAATGGATATAGGCTGGGTGCTGGAGCTACATCGATACTAAAATCAATATCTCGATCCAGAGGCATGCCTGGAAGATCTCAAGGAAATACATCAGCAAACTCTCGAACAACTGACACTAAATCAATCATCAGAGACTCGGCGGTGGGGTCCCGCACATAAGCAAGATAAGCCAGACAACCTTTCTAGACCATATGTCGAGCCTTTAGAAATGAAATAACCCGGCTGGCTGCACTAACTGATGAACCTCTCCACTCCAGCCTAGTCGACTCGGGCATGGCTAAAGTAATTGTCTTGGCATGGCAATCTAGCACGGCATGATAAGGGGATAGCCAATCCATGCCTAGAATAAACTTAAAATCAACCATGTGCAGCAATAAGAGGTCCCTGGTCTCGAACCCACAGAAGGTAATGACACAAAACCGATAGATCCAATCTACCACCACAGAATCGCCCACAGGAGTGGACACATATATAGGAGAACCCAAGGACTCACGAGGAACATCCAAAAAATGAGCAAATAATGCTGAAACATATGAATAGGTGGATCCTGGATCAAATAATATTGAAGCCCGTCTACCACAAACTGAGATAATACATGTGATCACGACGCCTGAGGCCACTGCATCTGATCTGGACGGAATGGCATAGAATCTAGTTGGAGCACCGGAAGACTTAGATCCCGCAGGGTGAACATGAGCTGACTGACCTCCCCCTGACTAGCCTCCACCTCTAGGACGACCCCTGCTGACCAGTCCTCCACCTCTAGGTGGACGGATTGCTGGTGCTGGACCCATCGACTAATACCCCTGATGCACTGCCTTGCCCCGAAACCTAGGAAAGTGCCTCCTCATATGACCTTGATCCTCACACACGTAACAACCTCCAGGTACCACAGCCTACTGCCTTGAAGAAGAACCTTGAATGGCTGGAGAGCGATGTGAGCCCTCTGGCATAGCACTGAAGTAGGGGATGGAGGATCTTGGATCACTGGAATAACCACTGGGTGAACTCTAAATGGATGGAGGACGGTAGGAGCGCTCTGTCATGACCCTGGAATGAGCCCTCACTGGAACACCTCGCGGAGGTGGTGGGCGTGCTGAATATGAAGGAGTGCTGGGTTGGCCACTGCTAAATGACCTCTGCCCCAAGCTGGGCCACCTCTGAAATCTCTGGAGAATCTAGCCCTCTTGTCCTGCTGCCCTTGCTCCCTGCTCCTCAACCGATACCCCTGAATCCGATGAGCTATCTCGACCACAAGATGATAAGGAGTACCCATCTCCACCTCTCAGGCCATGGTGGCCCTAACACCTGGATGCAACCCAACCACAAATCTCGGCATCAGTAGGTAGTATCATGAGTGTATGGCGAGACAACTCTGAAAATATGACCTCATAATCTGTCACTGACATCTGCCCCTACTCTAGCTGCTCAGACTGATACCGCAGCTCTTCCCTCTCAGAGGGTGTAATATATCTGTCTAGAAAAATCTGAGTGAACTGCTCCCAAGTGACAGGAGGAGAATCTGCTGGCCTGCTGAGAATATAGGACTGCCACCACCTGCGAGCTCTGCCCTCCAACTGGAAGGTAGTAAAATTCACTCCATGGGACTCTAGTATCCTCATGTTGTGCAGTATGTCCCTCCACATGTCAATGAAATCCTAGGCATACTCGCCTCGCTCACCCCCAAAGACCGGAAGGTGCAGTCGAGTCCATCTATCCAATAATTTCTGCGAATCGCCATCCGCAGCTGGTCTGGGCTCAGGTGCTGCTACAGGCTGAACCCCACCTACGGGAAATCTACTCGGGGTATGATCTAATGCTGATGTCTGACCTGCAGCCTGGGCAGTAGGGGTCTGGACTCCCCCTCTAGCCTGAGAAGTGGCAGGATTTGCTGGAAATAAACCAGCCTGGGACATAGTGTCCATAAATCTCATCATACGGCCCATGACCTCCTGGAAACCTGGCGCCGTCATGAAGTCTGCTGGAGCAGCATCTGTTGGAGGCACCTCGTCCTGCTCCTCTATTATAGGGTCCTCTAGTGGTGGTGCAACTAGAATAGCTCTAGGACGCCCTCGTCCCCTACCTCGGGTCGGTGCCCTCCCCCGACCTCGAACGGTGGGGGTAGCGGCATCTCTCGGGTCTGGAACATCGGATGTGCGCGTCCTCACCATCTGTGAGAGAATAGAAGAATGAGTTTTAGTACAATATCGACTGCACGATAGAATATGACTAAAGAGAGGTTTCCTAACAGCCTATAACCTCCTGAAGATAAGTCAAGACATCTCCATACCAATCCGCAAGACTCTACTGGGCCTGCCAGTGACTCATGAGACCTACGTGAACCTAGGGCTCTGATACCATGTTGTCACGACCCAAAATACTAACTCAGGTCGTGATGGCATCCAACAGCGGGCTCAGGCACGCCAACAATCAATTAATAAGGTTTCCTTCTTATTGATTAAACACCTCAACATATACCATGTTTTAAAGCTTAAAGCATTAACCGAAAAAGGTAATTAACCAATTTGTAGCCAAAAACATTCAGAATTAGGCATGAGCCAATATATATATATACAGTCACGTAATCCATGATAACTACCACGTGTGTGCCAGGAACTAGTGTCACAAGTCTTACGGGCATACTAACAGAATGGCAAAATATATATTATATAGTCCCACTGTCTGAAAGAAATAGACGGGAAATAAGCAAAAGAAACTCCATGGTGCTACCGAGGATCCTCAGGAGAAGCAGCTCACTGTGAAGTCAGGTCAACTATAATCAGAATCTAGCTCCGGTCGGATAACCAGATGCACCAGCCTCAGAACCTGTACAATTAAGTACAGAAGCGTAGCATGAGTACATAAATAGATATGTACCTAGTGAGTATACCGTCTAATCTCGTAGAAGTAGTGACGAGAGGTCGACTTGACACTCAGGTCCAACAATATAATATAACAGAATATGATGAAAGCGGTAGGCATGTAAAGGTAGTGAAGCAACAAATATATAAGGCACTAAAATCCAAGTAAATGCTGGAAGTAAATAAACAATTTCTACTTCACTTTCCCCAAAATATCTGACAAATCAATATACACGAAAATCAGTAACAATTTATCATGCGCATACGGAATAAGGACAATTGGCCTGAACCATAAAAATAATCATATATGTGCACTGCCGAGGGTCGAACGACCTGAACCATAAGTGAATCTTTCAATCCGCCGTGGCGTACGACCCGCTCCCATGAGAGTAGGGAGGAGGAAATGAAACTCCGCTCGAGGAATTTAAATTTCGAAGCGGTCACATGCACACACAATAATCCTTAAAATTTACTTTCCGTAAACAATTCCTTCCAATTATCCAACTCCATAAATGTAACGACCCGACCGGTCATTTTGCATATTCGGACCCCGTTCCCCTGAATAATACTTTCTGTATCGGCTTATAGTGGTTTATGACTTGCGGGGATGGGTAGTTCGGGATTCGGAAGTGTTTAGAGTGGTATAGGAACACTTGGTTCCTTAAGGTTCGCCTTTAAGGCCAAGTTTGACTTTGGTCAACATTTTGCGTAAACGACCTCGGAATCTAGTTTTGACGGTTCCGGTAGCTTCGTATGATGATTTCGAACTTGTGCTCATGTCCGTAATGGGTTTTGGATGACTCAAGAGTGTTTCGACGCCAAATAATGAAAATAGAGTTTCCTTAAATTCATAATTTGGTTTGGAACGTGTTTTTATGTTATCGAGGTCCGAACGAAATTCCGTGATTGGGAATAGTTCCGCTATGTCATTTATCACTTGCTTGAAAAATTTGGTGTCATTCCGAGTAGTATAGGTCGGTTCGGCGCAATGCAACCGAATTCAAGAACTTTAAGTTCTTAAGTTCGATTCTAGGGGTTTTGAGGGGTTATTTTGAGTTTTAGCGTTATTTTTGGTGTTCCGAAGGCTCGAGCGAGTCCGTAAAATGGGTCTCGGATGGGCCCAGGTGCCTCTCGAGCAACAAACGAGGCCAAAAACCCAGCAGCCTTAACTACTGGTGCACCTGAGCTGGTGTAACAGCGGGTGTGGTTGCCTAGTCGTAGGTACGAGACCGCTCATACGGTCCCGGCCTCGCAGGTGCGGCCCCAGGGGAGAAGGTCCATTATCGCAGGTGCGGACATGATTCCGCAGGAGCGGAGCCGCAGGTACAGGCCTCCATCTGTAGGTGCGATCCCAGGCCTTCTTGGCCACTTCCGCAGGTGCGAGACCGCTGGTGCGGTCCTCGAGCCGCATGTGCGAAATCACTGATGGCAGTGAGTTGTTTAAACATGAGATTTAACCTTTTTCACCCCATTTCTTCAACCATTGTCAACTTTGGGAGCTTGGGAGAGAGCCAAAAGACCTAGCTACTAGAGGTAAGTTATTTCCACTCAAATGTTGGTTTAATACATCAATTCTTAGGTAGATAAACACCCTAAGTAGTGTAAATCAAGGGTTAGGGTATAAGCCTAGGGCTTGATGAATTTTAGAAACTTTCCCCACTTATCTACCATGAAATCATACAAAAATCATATATTAATGATCCTTAGGCTATGGGTGAGTGTTTCCTTCGAGGATTTTTTGAATCCTAGTGTGTGGGGGTGAATTTTTGGAATCCGGGGGGGGTGGGAATTTTGGCATTTCTTCAAGAATGATGAATTTACTAAATAAGTAGGATAATTTCCATACTTTGAGCATGAATTGATATATTCGTATAACATTTGGCTAGTTTCGAGTCCTCGAGTGTAGAGTTCGGAGTTTCGGGCTTGTTCTTGGTCCGAGAAGTAGATTCGACACGAGGTGAGTCTCCTTTCCAACCTTGTAAGAGGGAATAGTCCCCATAAGTGTTTATAAATGATTTAAATGTCCTTATTGCAGGGGGGGGGTACGCACGCACAAAGTGACGAGAGTCCGCGTGTAGCTACTACTATGTTATGTCGGGTAGTTTTAGGACTCACCAGCATACTTTAATGTGCCTTACCTGTATCCCTACATGTAATTCTAGATTCTTATTATCTTAGAATTGGCATAAGAATATTAGGGAGTTATGTTGAAAATCACATTTTCTTTAGGCCACTATAAGGCCGGTATAATCTCTGTTAAATTCCTGAATTCATGATAATTCTGTGTATGTATACGAGCACCCGCGTCGCATGTATGATTTGTGAGCGGGGTAGCCCTATCATTATGTCAACCGCGTCACATGTTCGATTCACGAGCGGGGTAATAGATGTATCTATGGTTTGAGCCGTTCGACCCTCGACAAGGCACATTTATTTTTGCGACGTTTCGGCCGTACCCTTCGGCATACTATGTGCTAGATATATATCTGAATAAGAGATTTATTGTTATTATTAGACTTGTTCCATATGATAGGGAATTTGATACCTATACATGCTAATGCTAGTTGACTTTTATGGGTAAATTACAATTTACATACTTGATATTTCATGTTTTAGTGATTTCCATGACTGCTACTCCTGTCTAGATTCATGAAATTATATCATTTGTTATTGACCCTAGTAAGTATCACGTCTACCTCTCGTCACTAATTCTTCGAGTTTAGACGGGATACTCACTGGGTACATATCTGTTTATATGTACTCATGCTACGCTTCTGTACTTAATTGTACAGGTTCTGAGGTGGGTGCATCTAGTTATCAGACCAGAGCGCGATCTTATGAGCATATTCTGTGCCCGACTTCACGGTGAGCTGCTCGCCTTGGCGATTCTTAGCAGCACCTTGGAGTTTTCTTTTGCTATTTCTGTCTATTTTCTTCAGACGGTAGTACAGTTATTCTATTACATTTTGTATATTCTACTAGTCTGCCTGTAGACTTGTGACACTAGGTCCTGGCTCACGTAGTAGACTTTCTAGTATTTTTGCTAAACTGTATATGTTGGCACATGATTTTTGAGTTACAATGAGTTAAGTTCCCTCGCTTATCTGCTTCCATTTAACGATTTCTTAACTTAAAACTTGGTAAGTATCTGAATAACCTATTAAATGAGGTAACCTCGTTAGTAAACTAGTGTTGGCTTGCCTGACTCTGGTGTTGGGCGCCATCACGACCTGAGTTAGAAATTTTGGTCGTGACAACATGGTATCAGAGCCCTAGGTTCACGTAGGTCTCACAAGTCACAGGCAAACCTAATAGAGTCTTGCAGATCGATACGGAGACGTCTGTATTTGTCTTCGGGAGGCTATATGGTGTTAGGAAACCTCTCTTTATCCATATTCTATGGTGCACTCGATGGTTTACTAAATCCCATTCTTCTATTCTCTCACAGATGGTGAGGACTCGTGCAGCTGGAGTTCCAAACCTGGGAGATGCCGCTACCCCCGCCGTCCTAGGCAGTGTCAAAAACTGGGGAAGGGAACCGACCCGAGGTAGGGGACGAGGGCATCCCAGAGTTGTTCCAATAGCACCCCCAGCGGATCCATCAGAGGATCCCATTATTGAGGAGCAGGGTGAGGTGCCCCCAACAGATCCAGCTCCGATGAATTTCATGATTGCACCGGGCTTCCAGGAGGTCATGGGCCGCATGATGCGGTTCATGGACACTATGACCCGGGTTGGTTTATTTCCAGCAGATCATGCCACATCCCAGGCGGGAGGGGGAGTCCAGACCCCTACTGCCCAGACCGCAGGACATGTAGCAGCGGTACAATAGACTCTAGGTACACTGCCCGTGGGTGGAGAACAGCCGGTAGCAGCAGCACCAGAGCTGTGACCAGCTGCGGACGGTGATTTGCAGAAGCTACTAGATAGATGGACCCGATTGCACCCTCCTGTCTTCGGAGGTTAGAGGGGCGAGGATTCCCAGGACTTCATTGATAGGTGCAGGGACAGACTGCACAACATGAGGATTCTGGCGTCCCATGGAGTTGATTTCACTACTTTTCAGCTAGAGGGCAGGGCCCGCAGATGGTGGCAGTCATTTATACTTAGTAGGTCGGCAGGTTCCCCTCCTATCACATGGGAGCAGTTCACTCAGTTGTTCCTGGACCGGTACATTCCACCCTCTAAGAGGGAAGAGCTGCGGTATCAGTTTGAGCAGCTGGAGCAGGGGCAGATGTCAGTGACCGACTATGTTGCCAGGTTTTCAAAGTTGTCTCGTCAAGCACTTATGATACTTCCTATTGATGCTGAGAGAGTGTGCAGGTTTGTAGCTGGGCTGCACTCAGGTATTAGGGCCAACATGGCCCGAGAGGTGGAGATGGGTACTCCTTATCAGCATGTGGTCGAGATAGCTCACCGGATTGATGGTTACCGATCGAGGGGCAGAGAGCAGGGTCAGCAGGACAAGAGAGCTAGATTTTCTGGAGATTTTAGAGGTGCCCCAGCAAAGGGTAGAGGTCAGTTCGGTAGGGGCTAGCCCAACAGGCCTCCATATTCAGCTCCACCACCACCTCCCCGTGGAGCTCCAGGGAGACCTTATTTCAGCGCCATGCCGGAGAGTTCTTACCGCCCACCAGCCATTCAGGGTTCCTCCGGCCGGTATTCAGCTCATCAGGGGTCTTCTAGTCCTTACTTCAGTGCCATGCCAGAGGGTTCTCACCGTCCCCCAGCTATCCAGGGCTCTTCTTCAAGGAAGTAGGCCATGCCACTAGTGAGATATTACAAGTGTGGGGTTTCAGGCCATATGAGGAGGACTTGTCCCAGGCTTCGGAGCAAGGCCGTTCAACATAGTTATCAGCCTGCATTCTCAACATCGGCGCCCCGTCCACCCAGAGGTGGAGGACAGGCTGGTAGAGGTTGTCCCAGAGGTGGAGGCCAGGCAGGGGGAGCTCAACTAGCTCTTATTCAGTCCAGCAGAGGTCCGTTTGCAGGTACACCAGCATGATTCTATGCTATTCCGGCCCGAGCAGATGTAGTGGGCTCAGACACCATAATCACAGGTACTATTTCAGAATGTGGTAGGGAGGCATCAGTGTTATTTGATCCAGGATCCACTTATTCGTATGTGTCAGCCTTATTTGCTTGTTTTCTGGATGTTCCTCGTGAGTCCTTGGGTTCTCCTAATTATGTGTCCACTCCCATTGGCGAATCTGTTGTGGTAGACCGTATTTATCGGTCCTATGTGGTCACATTCTGTGGGTACGAGACTAGAACGGACCTCCTATTGCTCGACATGGTTGATTTTGAGATTATCTTGGGGATGGATTGGCTCTCTCCCTATCATGACATCTTGGATTGCCATGCCAATACGGTTACTTTGGCCATGCCTGAGTTGCCTAAGCTGGAGTGGAGAGGTTCCTTAGTTAGTGCAACCAGTAGAGTTATTTCCTTCCTGAAGGCTCGACATATGGTCAAGAAGGGTTGTCTGGCGTATCTTGCTTATGTGCGGGACACCACCACCGAGTCTCCGACGATTGATTCAGTGCTAGTTGTTCGAGAGTTTGCCGATGTCTTTCCTTCAGACCTTCCGGGAATGCCTCCGAATCGTGATATTGATTTCTGCATTAATGTAGCTCCAGGCACTCAACCTATTTCCATTCCCCCGTACAGTATGGGTCCGAAAGAGTTGAAGGAGTTGAAGGAGCAGCTTGAGGAGTTGTTGTCTAAGGGGTTTATCAGACCGAGTGATGAATTTAGTAAATAAGAAGGATAATTTCCATACTTTGAGCATGAATTGATATATTTGCATAACATTTGGCTAGTTTCGGGCGCGTTCTGTAAAGACCCGTAAAATTCTACGTCTAAAATAATGCCCGAATAGGTCCCTGTGTTGTTATAACTGTAGAAACTCTTAAAACGAACCTATTTTGAGTAAAAAGTACCCCGAAACTTGAAAAATAAAGTTTTCCAGAATTGTGTTGTTATGCGACGTGCTATGCGATCGCATAACGTGTATTATACTCAGGTGGTTCCATAGCAGGTAGCTCAGCCTACCGTTAGTGGTGCCTCCTCATCATCTCTTCAGCAGTTTTGGTGAATCCCTCTACCTCTCGGGGCCGTGTGTGGATTATACTATCCTCTTTTGCTTGTGTTGTAAAAGTATAGCCGGGGCCTTGTTGCCGGAAAGTTATGTAAAACTTCTAAGAACTCTTAGAGGCTCCGTAGACACTGTATGGGTTGTATATGTATATGTACATGTATATTTTGGGCGTTAGTTGTACTCACTCGTAATTGTGGATCGCGAATCGAAAATGTTGTATGTAGCTTGTATATTCCGGATTATCTATTGTTGAAAACTAAAAGAGGAAAATTGAATTTTGTTGTAAAGTGTACTTTGACTCTAAATTGGCTAACCCATATGAAATAATGTAAGTTATGAACACGGGGTAATACGTTGGGTAGGAAAGGCAATCCAGGTCCGCTTGACTGAGTTTATCCGGTTAGGCGCCGGTCTCGTCCCTCGGTTTTAGGGTGTGACACGTTCTTGGTCCAAGAAGTAGATTTGACACGAGGTGAGTCTCCTTTACAACCTTCTAAGATGGAATTGTCCCCATAGGTGTTTATAAATGATTTTTGAAATTTCCTTATTTGCGGGGGGGAGGGGGGGGCTACACACGCACAGAGTGACGAGAGTCCATGCGTAGCTACTACTATGTTATGTCGGGTAGTTTTAGGACTCACCAGCATGCTTAATGTTCCTTACATGTATCCCTACATGTAACTCTAGTTGCTTATTATCGTCGAATTGGCATAAGAATATTAGGGAGTTATGTTGAAAATCACATTTGCTTTAGGCTATTATAAGGCCGGTATAATCTCTGTTAAATTCCTGAATTCATGATAATTCTGTGTATGTATACGAGCACCCGCGTCACATGTATGATTCGTAAGCGGGGTAGCCCTATCATTATGTCAACAATGTCGCATGTTCGATTCGCGAGCTGGGTAATAGATGCATCTATGGTTCGATCCGTTCGACCCTCGGCAGTGCACATTTATTTTTGCGACGTTTCGGCTGTACGCTTCAGCATACTATGTGGTAGCTATATATTTGACTAAGAGATTTATTGTTATTGTTGGACTTGTTTCATGTGATAGGGAATTTGACATCTGTACATGCTAATGCTAGTGGACTTGTATGGGTAAATTAGTATTTACATACTTGATATTTCATGTCTTAGTGATTTCCATGATTGCTACTCCTGTCTAGATTCATGAAATTTTATCATTTGTTATTGACCCTAGTAAGTATCACGTCTACCTCTCGTAACTACTTCTTCGAGTTTAGACGGGATACTCACCGGGTACATATCTGTTTATATGTACTCATGCTACGCTTCTGTACATAATTGAACAAGTTCTGAGGCAGGTGCATCTAGTTATCAGACTGGAGCGCTATCTTGAGAGCATATTCTGTGCCCGACTTCACGGTGAGCTGCTCCCCTTGGCGATTCTCAGCAGCACCTTGGAGTTGTCTTTTGCTATTTTGTCTATTTCCTTCAGACAGTAGTACAATTATTCTATTACATTTTGTATATTCTACTAGTCCGCCTGTAGACTTGTGACACTAGGTCCTGGCTCACTTAGTAGAATTTCTAGTATTTTTGCTAAAATGTATATGTTGGCACATGATTTTTGAGTTACATTGACTTAAGTTGCCTGCTTCCAATTAACGATTTCTTAACTTAAAACTTGGCAAGTATCTGAATATCCTATTAAATGAGTTAACCTCGTTAGTAAACTAGTGTTAGCTTGCCTGACTCCGGTGTTGGGCGCCATCACGACCTGAGTTAGAAATTTTGGTCGTGACAATAAATCTCAGGGAAACAATACTACATATAACATGATTTCATAACATATAATTCATTACAAGGAAGAATATAAGGCATGATGTGGGCCTAACTACCCGGACATAACAATAATAGCCGCTACGTACGGACTCTCATCACTTTGTACGTACGTAGCTCCCACAAATATCAACACATGGAATTTAGATTACCCATGGGGACAATTCCCTCTTACAAGGTTAGAAAGGAGACTCACCTCGTGTCGAATCTACCCCCCGGGTCAAGAATGCGCCTGAAACTCCGAATTCGTCTCCCAAGGACTCGAAACTAATCAAACGTTACGTAAATATATCAAATTATACTCAAAGCATGGAATTACCCTACTCATTTAGTAAATTCATCATTCTTAAAGAAATCCCAAAATTCACCCCCACGCCCCCACGCTCGGATTCTGAAAGTTCTCAAAGGAAACACTCACCCATAACCTAAGGATCGTTAATATATGATTTTTGTATGATTTTATTGCCAATTCCTTGATTTTCACTTATTAGGTGGTTAATTTAACTAGGAATCTAAGCATTAAACTAAGTTTATTGTAGAAATTACTTACCTCCAATAACTAGGTCGTTTGCCTCTCTTGAATGTTCAAAATCACCCCAAGGAAGAAGAAGAAGATGAGGAAAATGAATTAAATCCCGTTATAAAAATACGCTGCCCAGTGGTTTACTCTATGCGAACGCACCCTGGGCAGTGCGTTCGCGATGCCTTAAGTGACTAGGCCCACATGGGCCTTCTATGCAAACTCGAAGGGCACCCCGCGAACGCGGAGGCTAGCTGGGCTAGACCTTCGCGAACACGGCAGGTGGGCCGCGGACGCATAGGGTAAGGGGTAGCTGGGCTGGCCCAAATTGCCGGACACTATGGGAACGCTTGGGAGGTGTGAGAACGCACTGGGTCGGAAGCCCAACCCTTCGCAATCGCGGGGCCCTTAGTGCGAACGCACAAGGCATTCACCACCCCTGCCCAGTTCCTTCTTCGCGAACGCAGTCACCAATCCGCGAACACCCCTCCGCGAACGCGGAGAAGGAAACCAGACTTTGAATTTTCTTGTATTTTGAATTTAGCTTCGAGGGGTCCAAAACTCACCCGAGCCCCTCGGGACCCCATCCAAAGGCACTGGCAAGTCTCTACTCATTGTACGGACTCGCTCAAATTTTCGGAACATGAAAAACGACAACGAAACTAAGAATTCGACCCCAAAACCAAATTGAATCAAACTTTGAACTTAAAGTTCTAGAATTCTCTTTCAATGCGCCGCACCGACCTACACTACTCGGGATGAGACCAAATTTTGCAAGCAAGTCATAAATGACATAACGGAACTATTCCTGGCCTCAGAATTCCGTTCGGACCTTGATAACACAAAAACACGTCCCAACCCACAATATGAACTTAAGGAAATTCTTATTTCGATATTGGGCACTGAAACACTCCCGGGTCATCCAAAACCCATTCCGAACATACACCTAAGTCTGAAATCATCATACGAAGCTACCAGAACTGTCGGAACTCGATTCCGAGGTCGTTTACTAAAAATGTTGACCGAAGTCAAACTTGGCCAAAACAACCAACCTTAAGGAACTAAGTGTTCCTATACCGCTTTAAACACTTCTGAATCCCGGACCACCCTCCCCTGCTAGTCATAAATCATAATAAGCCGCTACGGGAAGCCTCATTTAGGGGAACAGGGTCTGATAATGCAAAAACGACCGGTCGGGTCGTTACACTCTTAACTAGACCTCTCGATACCTAGATATCATAGACCGGAAGATAATCCACTGACGATGCCTCTATCATTCCTATATACTGAATCCCCATGCTTCTAGTCTTCTATCTGCAGTGCATACTATTACCTTCTATATTTGAGTATCTCGTACGTTGTTCACCTTTACCTTACTTACCTTAAAATCCCACATCACATCTTCTATCTCTTTCATGACCTCCCTTCCACATAGGTATGATTCATATCCATGACTTGAAGCTCTATTATAATGCTCGCTCCTCTGGAGCATACACAATCTGGTGGGAGCTTCATACCAACTTCTTATGAGGCTGGTACTTCTAACAGGCTTTATCGTAGAGCCGTTGTAGAATATGGTTGTTTTACTATCTGTCTTGCACCTCTGATACAATGAGTGATCACATGTTCTCAATCATGATGTCTATCATTTTCTGGGTCAAATAATCAGACTCCTGATTTACTTAGTTTGTGTAACTTTTTAGTTTCTTCTTTCCTTTTATGTAGGCTTAAGATATCTTCCGATTTGCGGCTCATGGTATTAGTTATTACTTTAGCCTTCCGTGGATGCTAGGGAATATCCATGATACAGTCTTCTAATAATTCAATCCTTTGTCTATGACCTGGACTCAATTCTTTCTTTTAACTTATACTGAAGTCTTCTACGACTTTATGAATGTCAAGTATATATGCTGCATTAATAATACTCAAAAATCTTAAGTGCGTTCATAGCGTAACTAACTTTGGATCATTGCTCTAATAATTCCTTTCGTTCGTTCTCAGCTTTCTGCCTCCTTGTTGCATGCATACTTAGCTTATCATAAATCCCACGCATGCCGAAATTTTCATACAACTCATATGATCTCGAATACTATTTTTTATTTTACTTCGTGTTTATTAGCCACGATAGCTACGACTTTCGTATGGAGTGCATACATTGTTGTTTTGAGAATGTTGTTACAAGACCATTTCTTCTTCAAGTTACTATGTTTAGGTTGAAGCCTTCTTCCTTATTTCCTCAGCTATTATTACATTGTAGTACATAGGGAGGACCCTCTAACTCTTGTAAAGCTGCGAGCTTATTACATCGCATACTCACAAGAATTTTTGATGTGCTTCCTCAACTATAATTATCTGTAGTTGCTTACCTTCACACCCTTGTAGGGTTTCTTCCGAACTGATATTTTGACTATCTTCCCAGTGGCATTCTCTTTTATTTCTGTAACACTCATACGCTACATTTAATTACCCTAACTCCTATCTGAATATATCTCAAGTATTACAATGCCATGCAAGGCTGAATTCACTATATTGGGTTTTGCTATGTTTATCATGCACGATCTGTTGATTTATATGTATCCTCTTGTCTAGCCATAACTAGGCTCTTCTTGATTAACTACTAATTACTCGTTTGCCCATTCTTGTATCAATATTCAGCATAATCTTTCTTGGGTTATTTCCTTTGTCTTAACTTACCTCTCACACTGGCTCCTTATTTGTCAATAACATCCCGGGAAAGAACCCTTACTCCTTTTCCTTGATGTCGTGCTTGCATAATGTTGTGGAATTTGGCATATCTGTAAGATTTAGATAAGTGCAATCTCCTTCCTTTCTCATTTTTTTACATTCTTCCTTTACCAATCCATAGTTACTAGAACCATTTAATTCTTGCCACATCACTCCATATTCCCCCCTTTAGAGGAGTACTCAGATTTAGTGCTACGACGATCTACCTATAGATGTTTTACCTCTTCATCTTTGGCGTCTTTTCAGATCATCGATGACCCTTACTCGCCTTGCAGTGATCCTTATGTACCAAGGATAACAAAATTTCGTACTCACGAGGGTGACACTTAGTGTAACCGGCACACATAGTCCCTTATGCTTAACTTTGCTCACATTGCTTGCTTTAGGGAAGCCTCTTCATGAATGACCTTTAAAGATTATTCTTCTGTTATCCATTCTTTTATCGCTCGAACACAAATATCAAATTCTCATGATATTGACTATTACTTAGTCTCTAATTCAGGTTTAGTTTATCTTGCTCACCAGTCCATACTGATTTCTATTACTCTAGGGTCTAAATTTTCCTTATGGTAATCGCATTAGAGTCACGAACTTATTACTCGAAATGAGGATATGACTTTATAGCCTATACACTTTTGTTGTCTCAAGGCCTTTCATATCTAGGATTTCAATGCCTATCTTTGTAAATAAATATTTTTTTAACATTCTAATATTCAAAAATAGCTATACCATTTTAGAGTGCACCATCTGAGTGTCTCACAAGGAGATCTATTATAACATTTGCAATATTCTTCGGAAATGTCAACTGACGCAAACAATTCATTCATCCTTTTAGGTTACCCTAACCCATACAGATCCTGATATCCTGCCTTCTCTTATACTACTTGTGTTAGCTCCCATAGGGCATTACTAAGATGGGTGAGGATGACGTTACATACATCTGTTATTGTTGAATGTAACTTAAAAGGCTTATATTTCTCTGCTTGGGTTGTAAATACTAATAATATTCATTAACTAGGCGTCTCGTACCCTTCTTGATCTTGCTCTTTTTACTTGTTGAAACTTGTATCTACCCTTTCAATCTCTCATTGGTTTTCACCATAGGGGTAGATATTCTTGCCTTAAGACTCCTTATCAATAAGCTTACACGTCTTAGTACACATATGTTCTGCTGAAGACCTCACATTTACTCATCATAAGCATGATGCAAAAACCGAATTCCTGTGACTCAACTCTTCCACAACTATATCACCTACCAACCGTCTTTTTGGATGTAGGTATCGTCTTATTATGAATAAAATAGAACTTAGGAATTGGAATTTGTACGACTGAGATCTACCACACGATCTAGAGTAAGAAGAAAGAGTAACAATCCTAAATTCCCTATATCCTCCTACTTATAGGTGTGGTGCACAACACACCCATAAACAAGACTCTACTAGACACGGCTTGTAGACTCCCTAGGTTAGATCTGCTCTGATACCACTTTTGTCACGACCGAAACTGATGTGCCACGAAGGGCACTCGGTACCTTACTAAACCGAGTACCAACGTAACGTATCTTTCTTATTACATCATCATGGGTAAGTGGACCAGAAGAGGCGGCATGAGATAACCGGAGTAAATATGAGGGAATACCTGACATAGAATGACCAAACCTGATATAGAAACTCATACTTGTAACATACGGGCCTGTAAGGCTAACGTGATCCTTTATATACTTAAAACATAGGCCGACAAGTCCATACAAGTATCCATATACATGTCATCTGCCTACAAGCCTCTAAGAGTACATAATATCATAAAGGTCGGGACAGGGCCCTGCCATACCAATCAATACATGTACTAATCATACAGACCAAAGAAGTAAATCCGGAGCAAATAGAGCGCACCAACACCTTCCGCTGAGCTGATAACCTACTTGGAGGACTCTCAACCTGTCTATTTGGACCTGCGGGCATGAAACGCAGCATTCCCAGGCAAAAGGGACATCAGTACAAATAATGTACTGAGTATGTAAGGAATGAAAATTAATAAACAATATACATGAGAGAAACATAGAGTAAAAGACTTGACATGTAAGTCTGAATAACTGTGTGAATATTTTAATACTTATAATGTCATGAATATGCGTATACATGCCATACCATACATAGGTATATGCGTTCATAACATCATCAAGCCTCTAAGGTCATCCCATCATATCATCTCGTCCACTATGGGAAAATCAACAACGTATACCAGCTGATCAGGTGGTGGTGCGTATATAACGTTGTGATCTTTTTGCATATCCCATATACATATAATATACATATATACGCGTATATAACACCATCTTGCAATGGGTCAACATAAATGAATTCAATGCATGAGAAGTATGTCAATAAAATTTCTCGCAATGTCATAAGACCATTATGCCTTTGATTAATATCAAGAAATAAACTTTATCAACTTACGTATTTTCTGAGACCCATGGATAGACAATATAATAATAAGACATATGGGAAATCAAGAACATATGAAACTCTAGTATTTCTATGAATATAGTCATTTATGGAAGTTGAGCGTTTGCTCGTTTCATTTGTATCATTTGGATCATGCCAAAAAGAAAGAAAGGATACCCTTAACATAACTGAGCCGATTCTCTTGACAATCCCTCTAACACACGTCTTTTGCAAAGATCATATAACAGCGGATCGAAGTAGAGAAAATCCGTATGATATTCTTGAGAAATATTGCATCGTACTTCCTTAGAATTGAAAATCCCGTTACTATTACGTCGTATAACTTCAAATGAATTCCTTTGCTGAAGATCATTACTTGGTAGATGTAAAACATCTCCATTTTTATGAATTTTATCACAATCTTTTTTTCCTTTTCTTGCTGAATCTCATCTATCACTTAGAAGATGTAAGTATCTAAATTTTTGTGATTTAGAGAAGTCTTAAAGTCTTGGTAGTGGGCCCCACCTTGATAAGAATGACTTGGCCAAAGAATGTCCAAATTATGCCACCTTTTAACCTAATTTAAGGCTCTTGGCTGCTACATTGAGACTCCCTAAGACTTAACCAAATACTCACCCCCTTTCCTTAATCAACTCATTGATCCCCCACTAATCCAATAATTAACCAATTATCCACATAATTAAGAATCATCTCAAATTACTTATAATACTACTCACTTTTAACACACTTTATACATCTTGCTATCATGGTAATGTAGTACCTTGTATGGCACTAGTTCATAAATACTGGGTATTGTAGCTTGGACCGTATTTTATCCCATAATGTTGAACTTCGATGAAATTCATTTTCTTCAATTTTCTTATCCTCTCACCTTCACGAATTTACTCATCACTTGTTTGAAATAGCGTAATATAATCCCAAAATAATCTCGTTCCCGAACCTACGTCGATTAACTTACAACAAAACTTTAACGTATGAAAATGCGGGATGTAACATCTCATTTCAGAGCATTCATCAATTAATTTATGGTGTACTTTCATGTACAAAAATATGTGGTGTAACACTATCTTCTCAGTAGAAGGTGTTGGTGCGCTCCATTTGCCTCGGAGTTGCTTATTTGGTCAGTATGATTTGGACGTGTATTGATTAGTACGGCAGGGGCCCTGTCCCGGCCTTTATGGTATTGATCTACTCTTAGAGACTTGTAGACATATGTCATGTATATGAAAGATAGTATGGCCTTGTCGGCTTATGTTCAGTGTACGAGTGATTATTTTGGCCTTATAGGCCCGTATGTCACATGTATAATTTTTATATCAAGTTGGGTTGTCCTATAAAGAGTATTCCCTTATGTTTATTATGGTTAGCCCATGACTGCCCGTTAGGCCCATTTGCTAATGATAGTATGATAAGAAAGATAGGTAATGTTGGTACTCGGTTGAGTAAGGCACCTGGTGCCCGTCGCGGCCCATCGGTTTGGGTCGTGACATAATCAAGGGTTAATATGTTTTCATCATCTTCAACAAAGCATGATGTAGAAAAATTTGATGGGTGATCTAGTTTTATTCTATGGGAGATTAGGAAAAAATTGGCGTTGGTGTTACAAGGGTTATAGAAGGCAATTGATGAGATTTTCTTGAAGAGATGAAAGAGTTAGAGATGACAGATTTAAAGGAGAGAGTTTTGAGCGCGATCTTCATGAGCGTTACAAATAGGCGTTCTTTAGAAAATTATTAAATTAATTTATACAACAACAACATGGAATAAGCTTGAACATCTGTATTTCAAGAAATCGCTGACAAATTATTTCTACCTAAAAAAAAGTTGTACAATCTCCATATGAACAAGGTATATCTGTTAAAACTCATCTTGATGAGTTTATTTCAGTTATAATGGATTTGAAGAATGTAGATATCAAAATTGAGAGTAAAGATCATGCCTTAATTGTGTTGTTTATCACCATCTTACGATGCTTTTGTTGACTCAATGCTATATAGGAAAGACAATATTTCATTGGAAGATGTTAGTAATGCACTAAAATCTTTTTTTTTTTAAAAAGAAGAGCTTTCCAGAAAGCTAAACTGAGGATGAAGGTCTTGTGAGCAGAGGAAAAATACAACGAAAGACTTTAATAGATAAAAGTCAATATCAAGATCGAAGTCTAGAACAATAAAGCAAAAGTGTTATAAATGCGAGGAGCAAGGTCACTACAAGAGAGATTGATTCCTTAGTTGAAGAGAAAAGAAAAGGCAAAAAATAGATAATTATGCATATATTATTGACAGTGGTAATAATTTTGATGGTTGTTACTATGTAGGGGAAGTCTATGCCGTGAGCACTAGCCATGAGCATAATATCTTGAATCTGGTGCTACTTTCCACATATGTCCATACAATAATTGCTTTGTACCTTACAAGCAGGCGAGTGGGACTTTCTACTTGGGAGATGGTAGTTCATTACCAATAGAGAGAATTGGTAATATCAAATTGAGAATATTTGATAAAATTATTAGAAATATTGAGTATTGGCATGTTCCTCGGATAAAGAGAAATTTGATTTTTCTTTCGACTTTGGATGATTTAAGTCCACTCTAAGAATAAAATACTTAAAGTGTGAAAAGGCTCCTTGATATTCATTAAGATTTAATCTAATTCAAAATTATATTATCTTCAGGCTAGTGTAGTTGAAAGGAAAACTGTTGTAGCTTCTGGAAAAAGTAACTTGAACCGGTCTTTGTTGGGGCACTTATGACTTGGTCATACGACGCTAAATTGTCTTTCTTAAGCAAGCAAAATTTGCTGTATGGGTGAAAAATCAAGCATTAAATGTTTTTGAGCATTTCGTATTTGGTAAATAGACAAGGGTGAAACTCAATAAAAAGGTAAAGCACAAGGCCAAAGATAAGTTATATTATATACATTCAGACTTATGGAGTCCAAACAAAGTTCCCTCCAAGAGCGATGCCAGGTATTCATGACTTTGATTGATGATTACTCAAGAATAGTATGGGTGTATTTTCTGAAAATAAAAGATGAGATATTTTTTACATTTATTAAATGGAACACGATGGTTGAGAGGAAGAGCAAAAGAAAATTTAAGCAACTTTGGACTATATAATAATTTCAGTATCAAAAGGGCATAATGTGATACCATACTTGTGTTGGAACACCATAATAAATGATATTGCAGAACATATGAATAGAATAATTTATGATAGGGCAAAAAACACGCTTTCATACTCATGTGTTCGTAAAGATTTTTGAGCTGAAGCAATCAATACAACTTGTTATTTGGTCAATAGATTTCCAGCCATATCTGTTGAGTTTTAAATTCCTTTTGAGGTATGGTCCGGTTCCCTTGCTGATTATGTAAATTAGACAATATTGGTTGTCATACTGATGCTCATGTGAGGGATAGAAAACTTGAGATGAGGGCAAAGAAGTACATATTCAAAGGTATGAGTCTTGAGTAAAAGGTTATAAGTCGTAGTGCATAGATCAAAAGACTTCACTATCAATTATCACTATGGATCCATCTTTCTTTCTAACAAAAAGAATCGGTGCGCCCCAAGGAGACGCACTTGGCCGAATGAAACCCTTTCCTAATAAATATTTCAATTGCTTTTTTAACTCTCTTAATTCCGCTGGCGCCATCCTGTAAGGTGGAATAAATATTGGCTGCGTATCTGGAAATACATCAATCCCCAAATCAATCTCTCTATCTGGCGGAATCCCAGGAAGCTCATCCGGAAACACTACAAGAAACTCATTCATAACCGGCACGGACTCGGGAGCAGGCACCTCTGAAGTGGTGTCTGCGACCCGGACCAAATGATAGATGCATCCCTTCCTGATCATCTTGGAGGCCTTAAGATAAGAAATAAACCTACCTCTCGGATAACTGGCTCATTAGGAAACTCGAGCCTCATAATTCTGGTTCGGCAGTCGAGTTTAGCAAAGCACGAGTAGAGCCAGTCCATTCCCATGATAACATCAAAATTTACCATTTCTAACTCAATCAGATCGGTCATGGTATCTCGACCACACACCGTGACAACACAATTCCTATAGACTCGCGCGGCCGTAATAGAATCACCAACCGGAGTTGACACTGAGAACGGCTCATGAAGTTGTTCGGGTTATATCCCAAAACTCGAAGTAATAAATGGAGTAACATATGACAATGAAGACACGGGATCAATAAGAGTATAAAGAACTTGCGATTGGACATTCAGAATACCTGTGACAACATCTAGAGAAGCATATGTACTCTGGCGACCACTCAAAGCATAGAACCGACTGGGTCCCCCTTGACCCCCGTGCTCTACCCGTAGCTGCACCGCGCCTTGCTGGTGCTGGAGGGCGTGCCGAAGATGTAGCAGCTGAAGAACTAGACGGCTGAGCAGTACCCCCACCTGTGCCCTGACTGGGCGCACGAAAATCTCGCTGAACATGGCCCCTCACCCCGTATCTATAGCATACTGGGATATCCAGTTAACATGGCTAAGAATGGAACCTCCCACACTTAGGACATGGGTCTTTCCATTACTGCTGGAACCTCCCACCAGAACGACCTGACTGATGGAACCTCCTGCTATCTAAATCGGGCCCAAAGCGACCTCCTCGCTGATAATTGTGCCCTGATGGCGGCGCACAGGCTGAGGACTGAGCATAGGACTGAGATGGCCCTGATGACCCTCTCCCAAGGGCTGATATCCCACCTCCAACTGAACTCCCAGGGTTGCCCGCTGACTGGGCCTTATTACTGCTCTCTCTCCCCATGCTCATCTTCAATTTTTGAGCCTCCGTAGCCTGGGAAAAACCCACAATCTTACCATAGTTCATATCTTAATGCAAAGCAGTTGTAGCAGCCTCATTGACAACCAAGGGACCAAGGCCCTAAACAAACCAATGAACTCTGGCCTCCATAGTCGGCATCATGTGGGTAGCATACTTGGACAAGCGCACGAACTCCATATGGTACTCCCACACATTCATGTGGACCTGCTTAAGGACCTCAAACTCTGCAGCACAAGCTGCCATAACCTCGGCAGCAAAGAAATGATCCATGAAGGCATCTACAAACTCGACCCACCTCGCCGGAGAGCTCCCCTCTCCATGGGAACTCTCCCACATCTCAAACCATGAATATGCTACTCCCTTTAGACGACAGGAAGCTAACTCAACTCCCTCTATTTCAGTAGCCCTCATAACCCGAAGGGTCTTGTCCATTTCATCTATAAAGTCTTGAGGATTGGCCTCTAGGTCGGTGCCTGTGAACTCTGGAGGGGCTAACCGCAGAAACTGGTTGACCCCAGAACCTGAAGAATCCCCTTGCTCGCTAAAGGACACAGGGACAGCCTGTGATCTTTGGGCATGGGAGGCCACTAACTGAGTCAATATCTGAATAGCTCCCCTGAGGTCCCCATCAGAAATACTGCGACCGGAAGCTGGGACTGAGGAAGGATCAGGAACATCATCGGGAGGGATTTCAGTACCCTCCGCTCGATCAGGAATAAGGATAGACTAGCCTGGCACGGAGGACTCAGGCAGATTCAATATCGAGGAATCATTCTCACCTACACCATCAGATAAAGGATTCATGGCCACACTTGGGGTGGCATTGGCCTCGAGGCCGAGTCGAGCTCTCTTCTTGGGCGCAATTTACCGAAAATTAGGACAATGCACGAGTTAGATAAAGATATTCTCACCTTTTGCTTCATCGCACGATACAGAGTAACAGTGAAAGGGTATTTTCCTAAATGTCCATGCATCCCTCTAATTATATATGTGGTCGACAACACGCCAATAAGAAGGGCTCTACTAGACACGGTTCCGAGACATCCTAGGACACTTTTTAAACCTTAGGCTCTTATACCAAGTTTGTCACGCCCCAAAATCGAGGGACGAGACCGGCGCCAAAACAGATGAACCTAGTCAAGCGGACCTGATTTGCCTTTCCTACCCAACGTATTACCCCGTGTTCATAACATACATTATTCATGTGAGTTATACAATTTAGATCCAAAGTACAATTTATAACATGATTCCATTTTTCCTCCTTTAACTTTCAACAATAGATAATCCAAAACATACAAGTTACATACAACCTTTCTGATTTGCAATCCACAATTACGAGTGACTATAACTACCGCCCAAAATATACATATAGATACAACCCACACAGTGTCTACGGAGCCTCTAAGAGTACTAGGAGTTTTACATAAACTTGCCGGCAACAAGGCCCCGTCTATACTTTTACAACATAAGCAAAAGATAATGGTACAATCCACACACAGCCCCGAGAGGAAATGGGCTCACCAGAACTGCTGAAGAGATGAAGAGGAGGTACCACTAACAGCGGGCTGAGCTACCTGCTATGGAACCACCTACATCCATATAAAAGATGTAGCGCCCCCAGAAAAAGGGATATTAGTACCGTTGAATAGTACTAGTATGTATGAACAAAGTTTACTCTAAGTAAAATCAAACAACACACAGATAGGAGACAGCTTAAAGAAACAAACAATAGTGCACATAGATACGGAAACTAACACAATTGAGAGTTTCACAGATTCTTATTTCAACACAATCATATTCCACCCTAATTCCCTCTCATCATTCAACCCTTATTACTCGTGTTGCGGTGCGCAACCCGATCCCACCGAAAAATCACATTTCAGTCTTATTACATTCTGTTGCGGCGTGCAACCCGATCCCACCGTACAATTCACATTCCACCCTTATTACCTCTCCACCCTTATTACTTCATGTTGCGGCGTGCAACCCGATCCCACCGGACAATCACATTTCATAGAAATAATAACAGCCCACAATTCAATCACAAGGCTTCATATCATCAAGAGTACAATTTCATAACAACCAATCAATCATGTGTTCACAATAGTCTTTATCAACCATTAATTAAATCACAAAGATTCTCATCAATCAAGAATATAAATTCGTTACAACCAACAATCCGTACGAAGTCAAGCCACAATAAACCTTGCCAAACAATAAGTCATATCTGATATTTCCATGGTCATTTAGTTCGATTAAATCAATGCACAACTCTTTTTCATCACTTTTTACGCAACCCTTAGCACTTAGATACATTCACACATTTGGGTTATTTACCATTCTTTTATACCAACATATTCAAGGACTTAACGAACCTTGCAGATGATAGAGTAATCACAAAGAAATCATCTTTCACAATTTCAATTAACATGATAATCGACTAAGAGAATCAGAGAATGAAATCTTACACCTCAATACTTCAGAACAATCAATTCACATGTACTCAGCAAGAAACTCATACTGAATGCTCGTACACCAACAAGGTGACTCTACGAAGATTAAAGTTAGCCATACATACCTTGTGTCAAATTCCCCTTTAATTTCTATAACAATTCATCGAACCGTCTAGCACCGTCAATCTATTCCACAATCACAATTCATCGAACCGTCTAGCACCGTCAATCTATTCCACAATGTGACATATTTCGTTTTAGAATTAGGAGCCATGAACATAACTCGAACTCATTTAGGCATTTTATCGAACGCTATGCGGCCCCCTTCGATTACTACCCCTTTTAAGTGAAAGATTACTTTAACTATCTTCCCTTTATTAGGTCATGGAAGATTGTTCACATGCATGCAAAGTTTCAACTTTCATTTTCAACAACCAACCTATGTGTGTTTTATTCTTAACCAAAATCTGAGAAATTGGGGAAATAGGGTGAAGACTTACCTCTTGTGATGAAGAACGAAGATTACCCGATAATTTCCTAGCCTGAGTGATGTTTGAAGAATCAATTTGAGGAAGATGGGTACTTCTCTCTCTAGAACCCACTCTCACTTCTCTCTATTTTGTTCAGATAAATGTTAAAATGAAAGGGGGTAAGTGTTTTAATGAACTGGGGCTCGGGTACAAAAATTAGAATTTAGATGCCCCGAAGCAGAAATGCGATCAAGAATGCGATCGCATTCCTGTTATGCGGTCCGCATTCCTGTCGCATAATTGGCCCTCAAATTGTCCAAAATTGGAAAACAAACTGCCTAGGTATGCGACCACTATGCGGTTCGCATACCTGTTATGTGATCGCATAGTGCGTCGCATAACCTCCCTCGCAAAAACAATGGGGCAAGAATGCGACAACTATGCGGTCCGCATTCCGAAAATGCGATCGCATTCTGGGCCGCATAGTTGTCCTTAATTTGGACAGTAGGCTGTCCATGTATGCGACCACTATGCGGTCCGCGCACCTGTTATGCGATCGCATAGTGCGTCGCATAATCACGCAATTCTGGAAAATTTTATTTTTTAAGTTCTGGGATACTTTTTATTCAAAATGGGTCCGTTTTAAGAATTTCTAAAGTTATAACAACACAGGGACCTATTCGGGCATTATTTTAGATATGAAATTTTATGGGTCTTTACATATTATAAAGGGATGATTTCCTGAAGTTAATACGGTTATGTGTATCTAATAAAATTCTTCTAATATGCTCCACTCTCGGATGAGCTTCGTAACTCTAAAAATCTACTCCTATGAATGCTTGTATTGAGAAATTCTATGGGGATAGCTATGTCCATCATTTTCGTGTTGTAATTTTGTTTAACCGAAAGAAATTTAAAAGAAGGAAATGGAATGTTTTGATTGGCACGATACGCATGTTACTTGTGATTCAAAATTGAGGGAGATATCCTCGCATTTTAGTATGATTTGAGATGTTTAAATCGGGCTACGAGTCGCGGTGAAAGTTATGTAAGGATGAGATCCTTGCGATGGATATTCTTATGTTTAAATTCTCCCTTGTAAATTAAAATTTTACTATAGTACTGGTAGGGATTCATGCATGTTAAGCTTATTCAACAATTCATGTATAAAATAATGATAATAATCGTAGTAATAAATGAATGAATAATTATAAAAGTAATACTAATAATAAGTAAATAAATAAATAAATAAATAAATTATATGTGCACAATTTGCCAAATTCGTGCTATTATTATTGAGCCTTAACCTACAAGGTAGGTGCCCGCCCATGTGGCGTTAAATGAGACACGTTAATTCAGGTATATAATTACGAGGACTTCAAGCATTGTATCTCATTATCGGTATTTTGAAGGTTTGAAAGGAGATTTTCTTTGTTGATGTGAAGCTATTTTATAATTCTGTAATTGACTATGAACAACTATTAACTTCATATTGAGCCGAAAGGGTGTTCCATTCAAATGGTCAGACGAGTGTGGGTGGAACTTTTAGAAGCTCAAGATGGATTTGACTACGGCGCCAGTGTTGGTGATGCCCACAGGTTCAGGATTGTGCACGGTGATTGTGGTGCATCTCGTATTAGATTAGGTACAGTATTAATGCATGATGGCAAGGTGATTGCATATGCATCTCGACATCTAAAGGTCCATGGGAAGAATTACCTTGTTCATGACTTAGAGTTGGCAGCCATTGTTCATGCATTGAAAATTTTGAGGCATTATCTTTATGGCATGCCGTGTGAGGTTTTTATTGACCATCGAAGTCTCCAGTACTTATTCAAGCAGAAAGATTTAAATTTGAGGCAGTGGAGATGGTTAGAGTGTCACGACCCGAATTTTCCACCGTCGGGACCATGATGGCGCCTAACATTGAACCCGCTAGGCCAGCCAACGTGAATGTTTAATTTACCTTATTCCTTTATTATTATTCAATAACAGGTGAAATACTACCCTAATATAAATGAAAGTACAAAATGAAGCAAGGTATATTAACTCAATTTAATGCCTTTACGAGATTTCACAATACCAATCCCAGAATTTTGGAGTCACAAACTCACGGACTGTCTATGAATGATACATATAAGAGTCTGGATGAAATAAGTACATCTGTTTCTGAAATAACTAGAACATGATACAAAAGAAGTAGGAAGGGACGGCAAGGCATGCGGACGCCAACAAGACTACCTCGGTGTCACCACGTGGACTGAAGGCAGCCTCCTCGCTCTAATGTCCGTAGGGTCCTGTACCGGGATCTGCACAACAAAGATGTGCAGAGTGTAGCATCACTACAACCGACCCCATGTACTGAGTATGTGTCGATCCTAACATCGGCGAAGTAGTGACGAGGCTAGGACACGACAAATAAATCAACCTATGCAGTGTAATAACATACAGAGGAAATAATAACAACAGGAAGTAAACAACTAAGTAAAAAGAAAAGGGAAATATGATGGGGGAAGAAATATCAAATAATGGAAATAACTAAATAAAGCAATAATTCAAATATCAACTTAAACCGTAGGAAATAACAACATAGAGAAAAATAGTGCACGACATCACTATGATGACCCAAGGGATCATTTTATAAAATTAGACTTAGTTTCATGCTTAATATCCATAAAGAGACTAAAATTAAATACCTCGATTTGCGTGCGTAGTCCGGGCGTGAAACCGAAAAGCGTTTATGTGAAAATATGATAAACAGGGATTTTTAGAATTTAAATTTGATAAAAGTTGACTTATGTCAAGATTTTGAGTAAACGGACCAGGATCCATGTTTCGGCAATCCCGGGAAGTCCGCAGTAAAATATGGGACTCAGGCGTGTGCCCGAAAATGAATTCCGAGGTCCCAAGCCTTAGAAATCAATTTTTGAAAGAAATTATTTTGCTGAAATATTTATGAATTAAAGAAAAGAAATAATGCTAAAAATAATTGGTATCGGGTCCGTATTTTGGTTCCGGAGCCTAGTACAATTATTATATTTAAATGTTAACTGTGAAATTTGGTGGTATTCGGTGGAGAAATTATGAACTTTAAGAGTTTTTGTTGAAAACGATGAGTTTTGAGGTTTAATTCATAGATTTACATGTTATTGGCATGATTTTATCGCACCAGCAAGTCCGTATGATATTTTTAGTCATGCGTGCATGATTTGTTTAGAGCCCCGAGGGCTCGGGTGAGTTTCGGATAGGCCACGGGGTATTTTTCACTTTAAATGAACTGCTGTTTTTTTCATTTCTGGTGTCCAGATATTTTGTTCTGTGCAATCGCATAGGAAAGTCCGTGATCGCATAGAGTAAATTTGGAGGCCCTGTTTGGAACACTGTGCGAACGCAGCACTAAGCGTGCGATCGCGGAGCACAGTCTGGGCCAAACTGTGTGAACGCACAGCATACAGTGCGAACGCACCGAGTTAAATCAGGCCTGGGGGTGGGGAGGCCAATCCCCTGTGCGATCGGGCCCTCCCCATACCCTGTGCAATCACAACCCATTTAATGCGATCACATAGAGTAAAGTTGGTGGACCTGTTTGGAACACTGTGCGAACGCAGCACTAAGCGTGCGATCGCGGAGCACAGTCTGGGCCAAGCTATGCGGACGCACAACATACAGTGCGAACGCACTGAGTTAAATCAGGCCTGGGGGAGGGGAGGCCAATACCCTGTGCGATCCCGCCCCTCCCCATGAGAATACACTGCTCAAGTCCCCCATACCCTGGGTGATCGTAACCCATTTAATGCGATCGCATAGGGCCCCAACCCAGCTATTATAAATATCAAATTAAAACCGGGCAGAACCCTTTCGTCTCCAAATTTTTGAGGTTTCAGCCCTAAAAACGAGTTTTGTTCAACAATCTTCATCCCCAATTCATAGGTAATGAATTCCAAACCTTGTTCTTTCAATTCCTTACTACTTTGCATCTCTTTTAAAGCAAAAACAAAGAACTTTCCTGGTAAACATTTAGGATTTGGGTAGAATTAGGGAGTTTTGTAAAAATTGAATTTTTATATTAAATTAAGGTCGGATTTCAAAAGTAATAGCATATTTGGATTCGTGGGTGAATGGGTAAACGTAATTTGATCTGAACCCCGAGTTTAGACCAAGCGGACCCGGGGTCGGGTTTTCCCTTTTTTTGAGAAAACTTAGGAAAAATTATATTTTTCAACAAAGTTAGTTCCTTTAGCATTACTTAATGATATTAAGTTAATTTTGATTAGTTTTGAGCAAGTTAGAGGTGAATTCAAAAGGAAAATCAATAATTGACCAATGAGTGGCCTGCGGAATTGAAGTAAGTGTTTGGTCTAACTTTGGCTTGACGAAATAGGACTCCCTACTTGTTTGTTATGTGAAATGTATGGGCGTGGTGTATAGGTGTGGTGACGAGTATCTATGCACCACCCAAATTGGTTGTTAAACATGATTCTCTTTCCTGTTCCCCACTTATTTGATTATCGTCTTAATTGTTATATGTTCATTATTGTTTCTATGACCAGTTGGCCTTGTTGATTTGTTGTTAGATATTGTTGTGACTATTGGGAAAGAGCATTGGTTGTTTGAGATGGTTTCCTTGTGATATAAAAATTGTTGAGAGGTTTGGCATTTGTTTTCACGAAATAAATATTTATATTTGATATTCTTGTTGGTTTCATAGTTGAGAGGATATTGATGAAGTTATGAGAAAAATGTAGTTTATTATTTGTAATTATTGAGACAAACATATTGTGAAAGGCTTGGCCTGAATTGTGAAACTTATAAATAAATTGATATGATATGTCTGGTGGGAGCGGGTTGCACGCCGCAACAAGGAGTGATAAGGGTGGGTGGACAGGTGGGATCGGGTTGCACGCCGCAACAGAAGTAATAAGGGTGATATTTTAGGGAGGAGCAATAAGGGAGGACAGATGGGACCGGGTTTCACGCCGCAACAAGGAGCGATAAGGGAGGACATTTATATTTTACTGACTTTTAAAGAAAAAGAAAATAAATGTTTTGAAAAGTTAAAATGTCTATTTTACTACTCTTTAAATATTTTAGCACTATTTTTATTCAAAGTTAATGTTTGGAACTTTGAAGGGTTATTTGAGAATTGGTTATAGCTGAGTTATTTTATTCTGTTGCAGCACTTATTTATCTATTTGTTTAGACTTCTTTCTGGCTTTATTATTTATTGTTGTTATCGATTATATTGTTGAAGCCACGACTTAGCCTCGTCACTACTTCGCCGAGGTTAGGCTCGGCAATTACTCAGTACATGGGGTCGGTTCTACCGATACTACACTCTGTGCTCTTTTGCACAGATCCAGGTACTAGTCAGCAGTAGAGGATTCTAGGACGACCACCTGATTCGTTTGGAGACACGAGGTACATATTCCGGCGTTTGCATATTTCGAGAGTCTTCTCCTATTGTTATTTATACTGTTTTATTATATTCAGAACAATTACACTATTTCTTTCAGCCATTATTTGTATTATTCTTTAGTAGTTCGTGGATTGTGACACCAGACCCTAGGGTAGTCTTAGAGTTATTATTATAATCAGTTCGTGGTTCGTTTCATTTAATTGGGAATTTTCATTATTCTATTTTATTGTTGTTGGGAATTACCCTAATTAAGTCCTTTTTAAATTGAGCTAATTATGCTGAAGTAATTAATTAAGGAAATTAGTTAAGTGATTTCTAACATTGGCTTGCCTAGCAAGTGTGGTGTTAGGAGCCATCACGATAACTAAGGTTGGTAATTCGGGTCGTGACAAGTTGGTACCAGAGCACTAGGTTTACTTAAGTCCCACAATCCACGAACAAGCTTAGTAGAGTCTGAAGGATCGGTACGGAGACGTCTGTACTTATATCTCAGAGGCTATTGATTTAGGAAACAACTCCATTTTTATTTCTATTCTGTCGTGCGAAATCTTGTACCTCAAATACTGATTTGGATTCTTCTATTCTCTCGCAGATGGCGAGAACACGTGCTTCATCTTCCGCTGACCAGAATTCTGGACCTCTAGCAGCAGCAACTCCTACTAGGGGCAGAGGCCGAGGCAGGGGCAGGACTCAACCCATTGCTCAGGCAGCAGCCACAGCTGCGGAACCCAAGATTGAGATTAATGAGGGGGTTCCGACTCAGACTGTCTCAGCGGGACCAGCTCAGGTTCCCGAGGGGTTTATTGCTACCCTAGTTCTTCAGGATGCTTTGGTCCGTTTAGTGGTCCTTATGGAGAGTGTGGCCCAGACAGGCACTTTTCCTGTTGTAACAGCCGTATCTCAGGCTGGAGGAGGGGTCCCGACTCCTACTACCCACACTCCAGTTCGGACTACTCCTCAGGTTTAGACTCTAGTGACCAATACCTTTAGGGTAATTCAGCTAGTTGCAGCAGTGCCACCCGCTAATGGGGCAGCCATGTCATCGGATGCTTTGTGGACACTTGAAAGGTTCATTAAGCTATTTCCTGTCCATTTCAGTGGTGCTACTTCGGAGGATCCACGAGAATATCTGGATAGTTGTCATGAGGTGTTGCGTAATATGGGTATTTTGGAGACCAATGGGGTCAATTTTGCAGCTTTTCAGATGACTAGTTCCGCCAAGAAATGGTGGAGAGATTATTTGTTGACTAGGCCAGTGGGATCACCTGCTCTAACTTGGGATCAATTTTCTTATCTCTTTTTGGAGAAGTACTTACCTGTCACTACTCGAGAGGATAAGCGTCGTTAGTTTGAGCGACTACATCAGGGCAACATGACTGTAACTCAGTACGAGACTCGTTTTGTGGATCTTGCTAAACATGCTATTCTTAAATTGCCCACAGAGAGGGAGAGGGTATGATGGTTTATTGATGGCCTTGCTCAGCCCATCAGGTTGCATATGGCCAAGGAAACAGGGTCCGAGATTTCTCTTCAAGATGCAGCTAATATAGCTAAGAGGGTTGAGTCAGTTCTTGGGATGGGAGGTCAGGGGTCAGACAAGAGACCTCGCAATTCCGGTGTTTTTAGTGGTGCCTCGTCTGGAGGCGGGACTTCATTTATCAGAGGCCATTCATCCAGACCATTCTATTCAGTGATACAGTTTTCACATGGTACTTCAGGGGGTCGTGGTTCTTATGTACCTCCTTCTACTCAGCTAGTATACAATGTTCCTTCAGCTCCTATTAGAGCACCTCCTCTGCAGAGTTATTATCGTGGTCAGCCGGTTTGTCAGGGTCAGTCCTCATATCAGGAGGGATGTTTTGAGTGTGGTGAATATGGACATGTTAGGAGAGCTTATCCGAGATTTTTGAGTAGTCAGCAGCAGTACCAGGGTTCTCGTGCCATAGTTCTGGCACCAGTTGCAGCACCACCTGCCCAGCCAGACAGGGGTAGGGGTCAGGCAGTCAAAGGTAGAGGCCAGAATGTTAGAGGTGGAGGACAGATAGCTAGAGGTGGAGGTCAGCTTTCTAGAGGTGGAGGTCCTCCCAGAGGTGTGGTTCAGAGTGGTGGGGCTCAGCCCCGACTATATGCTTTCCCAGCTAGGCCTCAGGCAGAATCCTCTGACGCTGTTATTACAGGTATCATCTCTGTTTGTGATAGAGCTGCTTCCGTTTTGTTTGATCCGGGGTCTACTTATTCGTATGTTTCCTCCTATTTTTCCTCGTATTTGAATGTGCCCCGTGATCCCTTGAGTGTTCCTGTTTATGCGTCTACACTAGTGGTGGATGCTATTGTGGTAGATCGAGTATATCGTTCGTGCGTGGTAGTCATTAAAGGTCTTGAAACTAGAGTTGATCTTCTACTTCTAGATATGATTGACTTTGATATTATATTGAGCATGGATAGATTGTCGCCCTATTATGCCATTTTAGACTGTCACGCCAAGACGATTACTTTAGCCTTACCGAGGTTGCCTCGATTAGAATGGAAAGGGACTCCTGGTCATCCTCCCATCCGGGTAACTTCATATGCAAGTCTCGTCTCATGGTGGAGAAAGGGTGTTTGGATTATTTGGTTCATATTCGTGATTCTGATGCTGAGGTATCTTCTATAGAGTCAGTTCCTATCATGCGTGAGTTTCCTGAGGTATTTCCTGCAGACCTGTCGGGTATGCCGCCCGACATGGATATTGATTTCTATATTGATGTGGCTCCGGGAACTCAGCCCATTTCCATTCCTCCATATCGGATGGCCCCACCAGAATTGAAAGAATTGAAAGACTAATTACAATATTTGCTAGATAAGGGTTTCATAAGACCTAGTGTCTCTCCTTGGGGTGCACCGATTTTTTTAGTAAAGAAGAAAGATAAGTCAATGAGAATGTGCATAGACTACAAGCAAATGAATAAAGTTACTATCAAGAATAAATATTTGTTGCCAAGGATTGATTACCTATTTGATCAGCTTCAGGGTGCTAGAGTGTTTTCAAAAATTTATTTGAGGTCAGTCTACCATCAGCTGAAGATTAGGGCGTCCGATAACCCTAAGACAGCCTTTCATACGAGGTATGGGCACTATAAATTTTTGGTTGTCTTTTGGGCTGACTAATCCTCCAGCGGCCTTTATGGACTTAATGAATCGGGTTTTCAAGCCACATCTGGACTCATTTGTGATCGTGTTCATTGATGACATTCTTATATACTCCCGCAGCCGGGAAGAGCATGATCAGTATCTCCATATACCACTCCATACTTTGAGGGATAATCAGTTGTATGCTAAGTTGTCTAAATGTGAGTTCTAGTTAGATTTAGTAGCCTTTTTGGGTCATGTCGTATCAGCTGAGGATATTCAGGTTGATCCTAAAAATATAGAGGTAGTCAAGAACTGTCCTAGACCCACCACAACCTTGGAAATTAGGAGTTTCTTGGGTTTGGCTGGTTACTACCATCGTTTTGTGGAGGGGTTTTCATCCATAGCAGCCTCAATGACTAAATTGACTCAGAAAGGTGCCCCATTTACATGGTTAGATGAGTGCGAGGTGAGCTTTCAGAAGCTCAAGACAGCCTTGACTTCAGCACCGGTGTTGGTGTTACCATTAGATTCAGGTTCTTTCACGATGTATTTTTATGCTTCTCGAGCTGGCCTTGGAGCAGTGTTGATGCAGGATGGCAGGGTGATCGCATATGCGTCTCATCAGTTGAAAGTCCATGAGAAGAATTACCCTGTTCATGATTTAGAGTTGGCAGCTATTGTACATGCTTTGAAAATTTGGAGGCATCATCTTTATGGCGTGCGGTGTGAGATTTTTACTGACCATCGCAGCCTCCAGTACTTATTCAAGCAGAAAGATCTAAATTTGAGACAGCGAAGGTGATTAGAGTTGTTAAAAGATTATGATGTCACTATATTGTATCACCCGGGGAAGGCCAGTGTGGTGGCCGATGCATTGAGTAGAAAGGCGGTGAGTATGGACAGTCTTGCGTATATCCTAGTTGGCAAGAGACCGTTGGCTTCAAACATTCAGACTTTGGCTAATCGGTTCGTTAGGTTGGATATTTCTCCCAGTAGTGTCCTCGCTTATATTGTCGCTCGGTCTTCTCTAATTGATCGTATCCGAGAGCGGCATGATGATGACCCACATTTGGCGATCCTTAGGGACACGGTCTGGCACAGGGATGCCAAGTAAGTTACAGTTGGAGATGAAGGCGTTTTGAGGATTCAAGGTAGGTTGTGTGTGCCTAATGTTGATTGCCTCCGTGAATTGATCCTTGAGGAGGCTCACAGCTCCAAATATTCTATTCACCCAGGTGCAGCAAAAATGTACCAAGATTTGAGACAACATTATTGGTAGAGAAGGATGAAAAAGGACATTGTGGCTTATGTGGCTCGTTGCTTAAATTGTTAGCAGGTAAAATATGAGCATTAGAGACCTAGTGGTTTGCTTCAGCAGATAGAGATTCCTGAGTTGAAGTGGGAGCGTATCACTATGGACTTCGTTGTTGGGCTCCCACAGACTCAGAGGAAATTCGATGCGGTTTGGGTTATTGTGGATAGGCTGACTAAGTCGACACACTTCATCCCAGTGGCTAGCACTTATACTTCAGAGCGGTTGGCCAATTTGTATATTTGGGAGATTGTTCGCCTTCATGGGGTGCCCGTGTCTATAATTTCTGATCGGGGTACGCAGTTTACTTCTCACTTTTGGAGGGCAGTTCAATGTGAGTTGGGTACCCGAGTGGAGTTGAGTACATCATTTCACCCTCAGACTGACAGGCAGTCCGAGTGTACCATTCAGATATTGGAGGACATACTCCACGCTTGTGTTATTGACTTTGGAGGTTCATGGGATCAGTTGTTGCCATTAGTGGAGTTCTCTTATAATAATAGTTATCAGTTGAGCATTCAGATGGATCCTTATAAGGCATTATATGGTAGACGGTGCAGATCGCCAGTTGGATGGTTCGAGCCAGGAGAGGATCGGTTGTTGGGTACCGACTTGGTTCAGGAGGCCTTAGATAAGGTCAAGATTATTCAGGAGAGACTTCGTGCAGCTCAATCTAGGAAAATGAGTTATGCCGATCGTAAGGTTCGTGATATAGCATTCATGGTTGGAGAGAGGGTATTTCTTAGTGTGTCGCCCATGAAGGGTGTTATGAGGTTTGGGAAGAAGGGCAAGTAGAGCCCTAGGTATATCGGGCCGTTTGAGATTCTCGATAAGGTGGGGAGGTAGCTTACAAACTTACATTGCCTCCAGGGTTATCCTCAGTTCATCCGGTATTCCATGTGTCTATGCTCCAGAAATATCATGGTGACCCGTCCCACGTGTTAGATTTCAGCTCTGTCCAATTGGACAAAGATTTGACTTATGAGGAGGAGCCGCTAGCTATTTTAGACCGGCAGGTTCGCCAATTGAGATCTAAAAGTTTTCCTTCAGTTCGAGTGAAGTGGAGAGGCCAGCCTGTTGAGGCATCTACTTGGGAGTCTGAGTCAGACATGCAGAGTAGATACCCACACTTGTTCGCCACTTCAGATAATTTTCTATGTCTGTTCGAGGGCGAACGTGTGTTTTAGAGGTGGAGATTGTGATGACCCAAGAGGTCATTTTATAAAATTAGACTTTGTTTCATGCTTAATATCCATAAAGAGACTAAAATTAAATAACTCGATTTGCGTGTGCAGTCCGGGCGTGAAACCGGAAAGCTTTTATGTGAAAATATGAGAAACAGTGATTTTTAGAATTTAAATTTGATAAAAGTTGACTTTGGTCAACATTTTGAGTAAACGGACAAAGATTCGTGTTCCGGCGATCCCGGGAGGTCCGCAGTAAAATATGGGACTCGGGCGTGTGCCCCGAAATGAATTCCGAGGTCCCAACCTTAGAAATTAATTTTTGAAAGAAATTATTTTGCTGAAATGTTTATGAATTAAAGAAAAGAAATAATGCTAAAAATCATTGGTATCGGGTCCGTATTTATGTTCCAGAGCCCGGTACAACTTTGATATGATATTTAAAGGTTAACTGTGAAATTTGGTGGAAAACGGAGTTCGTTTGATGTTATTCGGATATCCGGTGGAGAAATTATGAACTTTAAGAGTTTTTGTTGAAAATAATGTGTTTTGAGGTTTAATTCATAGATTTACATGTTATTTGCATGATTTTATCGCACGATCAAGTCCGTATGATGTTTTTAGACTTGCGTGCATGATTTGTTTAGAGCTCCGAGTGCTCGGGTGAGTTTCGGATAGGCCACGAGGTGTTTTTCACTTTAAATGAACTGCTGTTTTTTTCAGTTCCGGTGTCCAGGTATTTTGTTCTGTGCGATTGCATAGGAAAGTCCGCGATTGCATAGAGTAAAGTTGGAGGCCCTTTTTGGAACACTGTGCGAACGCAGCACTAAGCGTGCGATCGCGGAGCACAGTCTGGGCCAAGTTGTGCGAACGCACAACATACAGTGCGAACGCACTGAGTTAAATCAGGCCTGGGGGAGGGGAGGCCAATACCCTGTGCGATCCCGCCCCTCCCCATGCGAATGCACTACTCAAGTCCCCCATACCCTGTGCGATCGCAACCCATTTAATGCGATCGCATAGGGCCCCTACCCAGCTATTATAAATATCGAATTAAAACCGGGTAGAACCCTTTCTTCTCCAATTTTTCGAGGTTCCAGCCCTAAAAACGAGTTTTCTTCAGCAATCGTCATCCCCAATTCATAGGTAATGAATTCCAAACCTTGTTCTTTCAATTCCTTACTACTTTGCATCACTTTTAAAGCAAAAACAAAGAATTTGCATGGTAACAATTTAGGATTTGGATAGAATTACGGAGTTTTGTAAAAATTGAATTTTTATATCAAATTAAGGTCGGATTTCAAAACTAATAGCATATTTGGGTTCGTGGGTGAATGGGTACGTAATTTGATCCGAACCCCGAGTTTAGACCAAGCGGGCCCGGGGTCGGGTTTTCCCTTCTTTTGAGAAAACTTAGGAAAAATTATATTTTTCAATAAAGTTAGTTACTTTAGCCTTAGTTAATGATATTAAGTTAATTTTTATTAGATTCGAGCAAGTTAGAGGTGAATTCAAAAGGAAAAACAATAATTGAGCAATAAGTGGCCTGCGGAATTAAGGTAAGTGTTTGGTCTAACTTTAGCTTGAGGGAATAGGACTCCCCACTTGTTTGATATGTGAAATGCATGGGCGTGGTGTATAGGTGTGGTGACGAGTATCTATGCACCACCTAAATTGGTTGTTAAACATGATCCCCTTTCCTGTTCCCCACTTATTTGATTATCGTCTTAATTGTTATATGTTCATTATTGTTTCTATGACCAGTTGGCCTTGTTGATTTGTTGTTAGATATTGTTGTGACTATTGGGAAAGAGTATTTGTTGTTTGAGTTGGTTTCCTTGTGATATTGGTTTTATGGGTTAGAGGATATTGATGAAGTTATGAGAAAAATTTAGTTTATTATTTGTAATTATTGAGACAAAAATATTGTGAAAGGCTTGGCATGGATTGTGAAACGTATAAATAAATTGATATGATATGTCTGGTGGGAGCGGGTCACACGCTGCAACAAGGAGTGATAAGGGTGGACAGGTGGGATCGGGTTGCACGCCGCAACAGAAGTAATAAGGGTGATATTTTAGGGAGGAGCAATAAGGGAGGACAGGTGGGAGCGGGTTGCACGCCGCAACAAGGAGCGATAAGGAAGGATATTTATATTTTACTGATTTAAAAAAAAAAAAAAGTTTTGAAAAGTTAAAATGTCTATTTTACTGCTCTTTAAATATTTTAGCACTATTTTTATTCAAAGTTAAAGTTAGGAACTTTGAAGGGTTATTTGAGAATTGGTTATAGCTGAGTTATTTTATTCTATTGCGGCACTTATTTATCTATTTGTTTAGAATTCTTTCTGGCTTTATTATTTATTGTTGTTATCGATTATATTGTTGAATCCCCGACTTAGCCTCGTCACTACTTCGCCGAGGTTAGGCTCTACACTTACTCAGTACATGGGGTCGGTTGTACCGATACTACACTTTGTGCTCTTTTGCACAGATCCAGGTACTAGTCAGCAGTAGAGGATTCCAAGACGACCACCCGATTCGTTTGGAGACACGAGGTACATCTGCCGGTGTTCGCAGATTCCGAGAGTCTTCTCCTATTGTGATTTACACTGTTTAATTATATTCAGACAGTTACACTATTTCTTTCAGCCATTATTTGTAGTATTCTTTAGTAGTTCATGGATTGTGACACCAGACCCTGGGGTAGTCTTAGAGTTTCTATTAAAATTAGTTCGTGGTTCGTTTCATTTAATTGGGCATTTTCATTATTCTATTTTATTGTTGTTGGGAATTTCCCGAATTAAGTCCTTTTTTAAATTGAGCTAATTATGCTGAAGTAATTAATTAATGAAATTAATCAAGCGATTTCTAACATTGGCTTGCCTAGCAAGTGTTGTGTTAGGCGCCATTACGATCACTACGGTTGGGAATTCGGGTCGTGACAATCACCCTTCGTGCGTACTCTCATTCTCACCAAATAGTAAATGCAAATGCACGGCATCACCCTTCGTACTTTTACTCTCTTCCTCATAATAAATCAATAGAAATGGCACGGCGTCACCCTTCGTGCTTTTAATATCATAATGTGGCACGGCATCATCCTTCATGCATTTACACTCTCATTCTCACAATATTCAATACACGACATCACCCCTCGTGCTTTACCCCCCTTCCTCACCCAACAATATCAATAACAGAAGTCCGGCAAGGAAAATCAACAATATAAACCACAATAATAAATCATAACATCCCGGCACAAAAACAACAGTAGAGTTATCATTATCCTGGCAAGGGACACAACTATAACCAATCTCACTCAAGTACATATCTTCACACAGAATTTCTCAACTAAAACCAATACTCAACAATATTCAATACCCAGAATTTCCACCAATACAAATAACCACAAAGTGAAACTCCAGCAATAATATAGTAACAATCAATGAAAAACCACATAATACCAAATATTAGACTCACATGCATGCTTGACACCAACGTAAAGGTACTCGTCACCTCACCTATACATTGAACATGATACTAACACATAGCAAATAGGACACAACACCTATTCCCTCAGGCTAAAGTTAGGTCAAACACTTACCTCAAATTCCACGACCAACGCATGCCTCGATTACCGCTTTTCCTTTTGAATTTGACTCCAATTCACATGTATCTAGACATATTTAACTTAATGACATCAATAAATGCTAAATAATTCAATCCCAATGCTCACTTATAGGTTTTCTAGCATTCTTCCCAAAAAGTCAAAAATCGACCCCGGGCCTGCTTGGTCAAAACACGAGGTTCAGACCAAAACCCGATCACCCATTCACCCACGAGCCCGAATATGTAATTAGTTTCGGAATCTAACCCCAAAACAAGGTCAAAATTCCAATTATTCAAAAAGCCCTAACTCAACCCAAATCCCCCATTTTCTACCCTTAAGAACATGATTTAGGCCTAAAAATATAATGGGTGTTAATGGAAATTGAAGAAAACAAGTCTAAGAACACATACCTATGATTTTGTGGTGAACTCCCCCTTCAAAGATCGCCCAAGTTCGAGTTTTTGTGAAAGAGTTATGATATTTTGAAACAATCCCGTTTTGTTACTGTTTTTAAAAGACCGGGCAAAAATGTGCTATGCGTTCGCGGCCAGCATAAGTCTCCCTTCCCCTTCCCTTTGCGTTCGCATCACAAGGGATGCATTCGCACAGTGCAAATACTACCCATCCCCCAGCTCCCCCATTAGGCAGTGCGTTCGCATAGGCCATATGCGTTCGCATAGGCCATATGTGTTCGCATAGGCCAGCCCTTGCCACCCTATGCGTTCGCGAACAGGCCCTCGCGTTCGCATAGTATAAATACCTGGACAGCAGCAAACAACAAAAACACCAGATTTTCTAAGTCCAAAACACTCTGACGCCTATCCGAAACTCCCCCGAGCCCTTGGGGCTCCAAACCAAATATGTACACAACCTCAAAAATATCCTATGGACTTACTCGTGCGATCAAATCGCCAAAATAACATCTTAAACAATGAATTTAGCACAGAAATCAAAGAAAAATCTGAAAACTTCCAAAATATCAAATTTCACAACTACGGGTCTGAATCACGTCAAACGACTTCCGTTTCTTACCAAATTTTACAGACATATCTTAAATATCATATTGAATCTGTATCGGGATCCAGAACTAGAATACAGGGCCGATACCATAAATTTCAAATATAATAACATTTCTAAAATCTCTTATATTTTCAGAAAAAACAATTTCTTTCAAAAATTCATTTCTCGGGCTTGGGACCTCGGAATTCGATTCTGGGCATACGCTCAGGTCCCATATTTTCCTACGGATCCTCCAAGACTGTCAAATCACGGGTCCGGGTTCGTTTTGCCAAAATGTTGACCGAAGTCAACTTAAATCAAAATTTTAAGGCAAACACTAGCATTTTCTCAGTTTTGCGTATAAAAGCTTCTCGGCTATACGCCCGGACTGTGCACGCATAATGAGATGAGATAAAAAGAGGCTTTCAAGGCATCGGAACACCATTTTGACTTATAAAATAAGGGATGACCTTTTGGGTCATCACATAGAGTTACTAAAGGATTATGATGTCACCATATTATATCATCCACGGAAGGACAACGTGGTGGTCGGTGCATTGAGTAGGAAGGCGGTGAGTATGAGCAGCCTTGCGTGTATTCCAGTTGGTGAGAGACCACTAGCTTCAGACAATCAGACGTTGGCTAATCAGTTCGTGAGGTTGGATATTTCGCCCAGTAGTGTTCTAGCTTATACAGTTGCTCTGTCTTCTCTAATTGAGCGTATCTAGGAGCGGCAGGATGATGACCCGCATTTGATGGTACTTAGGGACAGAGTTCAACACGGTGGTTCCAAGCAGGTTACAGTTGAAGATGATGGTGTTTTGAGGATGCAAGGTCGGTTATATGTGCCTAATGTTGATGGCCTTCGTGAGTTGATCGTTGAGGAGGCTCACAGTTCTAAGTATTCGATTCACCCCGGTGCAGCCAAAATGTACCAATACTTGAGGCAGCATTATTGGTGGAGAAGGATGAAAAAGGACATTGTTGCGTATGTGGCTCATTGCTTAAATCGTCAGCAGGTAAAGTATGAGCATCAGAGACCAGGTTGTTTGCTTCAGCAAATAGATATTTCTTGAATGGAAGTGGGAGCGTATCACTATGGACTTCGTTATTGGGCTCCCACGGACTCAGAGTAAATTTGATGCAGTTTGGGTTATTGTGGATCGACTGACTAAATCAGCACATTTCATTCATGTGGCAAGTACTTATACTTCGGAGCGGTTGGCTGAGTTATATATTCGGGAGATTGTTCGCCTTCATGGTGGGCCCGTGTCTATCATTTTTGATCGGGGTACGCAGTTTACTTTGCAGTGTTTGAGGGCAGTTCAGCGTGAGTCGTGTACCCGAGTAGAATTGTAATGACCCGGTCTGTTGTTACGTAGAATCTACATTATAATTACTGCATTTGACTGGTTATAGATTAATTGTACCATTATTTATGTTTTAGAGTTGATAGGCTTGAAATCGAAATGGTTATAGTGAGAGTTTAGCCACTTAGTCTTTAAAAATAGCCTTGAAGTTAGAAAAGTCAACTGAGAGTTGACTTATTGGTAAACGACCTCGGAATGCAAATTTTATGGCTCGGATAGCTTTGTTAGGTGATTTTGGACGTAGGAGTGTGTCCGAAATATTTTTGTGATGTCCGGTGTAGAATTAGGCTTGAATTTGCGAAAGTTAGTTTTTGGCGATTTCTGGTCGGCAGTGGAAAATAGGCTATCAGGGTCGGAATGGAATTCTGACAGTTGGAACATGTTCGTAATGTCATTTTTGATATGTCTACAAAATTTCAGGTCAATCGGAGTTGCTTTGAATAGTTTCGGCATCGCTGGTGGATTTTAGAAATTTCAAAGTTCTTAGGCTTGAATCCGAGGTGAATTTGATCTTTTGATGTTAATTTTAGTGTTTTGAGAGTGCAACAAAGTTTGAATGATCATATGTGATGTGTTGGTATAGTTGGTTGGGGTCCCAAGGGGCTCGAGATTGATTTCGGGTGATTAACGGACTCATTTGGACTTGAATACATATCTGGTTTTCTGGTTTTTGTGCACAGCAAATTCCTTCACTGCGATCGCGGGGGAAGTAATGCGATCGCGGAGAGTAATTTGGGCAGGTGAAAAATTGCTTTGTGCGATCGTAGGTGAGGAGCTGCGATCGCAGAGTAGAGGGAGTCTAAGCAGTGCGATCACGTAGAAGGTAGTGCGATCGCACAGGGTCAGGCGCGTGGGAGGTGAGAAATGCATTGTGCGATCGCGTGCCTTGGTCTGTGATCGCGGAGGTCAAATGGAGGAACATTGTGCGATCGCAGGGCGTTGACCGCGATCGCGGAGAGCAAAATAACTGGGCATATTTAAATAAACCCTTACGCGACCTAAACCCTCTATGAAGAACATTGATTTCTCTCTTTAACAATCGCCTCAAGAGCTCTTTGTCGGGGGAAGTAAAAGGTGGGTTTAGGGCTTGAGATTATAAGACCTTTAGGGGTCGATTTGAAGGTTCAAACGAACTCCGATTTTGGTGTTATTTATATGGACGGACTCGTGAGAGAACGAAGAACACTTTGGCATAAAAAATTCTGAGTTTCGGGACACGGGCCCGGGGGTCAGGTTTTGACCGAATTCGGATTCTTGAGCTAAATTCGACATTTTTCAATTGGAATTTATTCCTTGAGCATAATTTGATGATAAAAATATGAACTTGGTAGATTTGGAGCATCCGGAAGTTGATTCGAAAGGCAAACACATTGCGAAGTGATTTCGGGCTAGTTTGAGGTAAGTAATGTCTTTAAATCCTGTCCTGAGGGTATGAAACCCCGGACTATGCACCCTTTCACGGGTTTTGAAATGCAAATGTTGAAATGTTGGAGATATATTCCTTACTTAGGCGACTATTGAGTTGCGAAACCGATTTTTAAGCCT
>MDKH01038217.1:0-33555 GCA_005239495.1 Nicotiana undulata | reverse complement strand
GAGGTCATTCTAAAATGGCTTCAATGTGCATCATCTAGCCATGTGTACTAAGTAGTAAATATGTTTTCTCGTTTTTGTTTCTAAGCAAGGAATTCTAGAGCAACTTGTACGACAAACTATGTTTAGTTAAGAGCAAGTAATAAAATCAATAAAGCTCCTGCCTTTTTGTTACCGAGAACCAAGACTTGCCTTAACCTATGAGAAAAATGTCCGATCATTTTCTTAGCCCGAAATAAATATTTTGCTAAATCATAAGTATTAATAATAATAAAAAATAACATCATCAAAAAAGAAAAATAACAGCAATCATGAAAACAATGTTATTATTACAGTTGTTGTTTCAGTGATTTTTATTTAATGTAGGGAGAAGCAGAGGTGCAAAAGCTTCATCCATAACATTTTCGCCGTAAAATTATATAGCACATACAAGATTAAAATTATTTTAAATTATTTTTTATGTATATATAGTAGATTGTTGTCCCAAAGTGAAGGTTTGTTTTGAAGATTAACAAAGGAAGCTCAGGCATGAACCAGGTCCATCCCCTGTGTACACAAACATGGGTAAATTCGAGCATATGGGATACACGTGAAGGAGATAAACTTAACTTGGTATATTTGATACCTTCTGATCATAAAGATTGCATAATTGATAAGGAGAATGACTCCTTACTCAAAGATAACGCTATCCAAGATAAGGGAGGAGTTAGAAGTTTGAGAACAACCAGAACTCTTCCACCAAGGAAGTGTTGCATTAGAACTCTAGTTGTTTCTTCATCTACTAACTCTATATATTCCAGGATGTTCTCATTCTACAGATACGCACAAAACCTGAAGTTAAACGTGAATTGAGAACAAAATAGCAAGGCATTTTGCAAGCAATTCGTGTGTGATTCAAGTGTGCAAACTTGAAGCTACATGAACCAAATAGAAAAACCAGTTCCAAGTGTCTCTCTTTTATTCTAGTTCAATTGTAGTAAGTGGTTTTCATATTGTACCTTTTAGCTTTATCTAGAGGCAATTGTAATAGGTACTCAGAGTATTCGAGTTAGAGTTAACTTGAAGTTGTCGCAACAGTTAGAGGCTTGGTTGCCACAACGGGATTAGAATTAATCCTTAGGTTTATAAAGTGTTTTGTAAGTGTTATTTTGGCTCAGTGATTTAGTGGAGTGTTTGGAAAAATCCTATTGGTAGTAGGTCGTGGTTTTTTCACCTTTTGAGTCAGGTATTTTTTTCGTAAAATACTTGTCTTTCTGCATTTACTATTTCAAAAATAGTAGGTTAAGGGACACATAGAAGAATTTGATCCTTCTATAATCAGCTTAGGCGAAAAATTGGGCAACACACAAATCAACCCCCCCCCCCTGTGTGGTATTGAAGTTAAAACGTCAATTGGTATCAGAGCGGGTTATCCTTGAAGAGGCTAACACTTTAGGGGAAGATCAAGATGAGTGCACCACCTAGAAACTGAGAAGGACAATCCACTGCTAGGATACCACTCTTCAGAACTTTTTTCTCACGTAAGATGACTGTTAGCCGATATGGGTATTTTGGACTTTCAAATAATGGGAGGGTTTTACTTTTCGAATATTTAAAAACAAATATTTTGTTATTGCTTATACTGACAATTAGGGGTGTATATAGGTTGGGTCCGTTCGCGGTTTTCAATTACCAAACCAAATTAGTTGTGTCGGGTTATTAAATCTAAAGACCAAACCAAACCAATAAAAGCCGGGTTTTTTAATCTCTGTTTTTCTCGGGTTTACGGGTTTTTTCGGGTTTTTATTCATAAAGTCTTCATAGCACAAAACGTGAATGTATGCTCCAAATATTAATTTAATCCTAGTAAGACATAGTTATATAAGGTGTTTCCAAGAAACTAACATCAAATATGAGATAAGTCATGATATTGTACTAAAATGTTCAACAATAAAGATAATAAAATCGCATAAAACAAATATTATCAACACAAACAAAGGGCAACCTGGTGTAGGAGATATGGGTGTCAATGGATATTCGAAAACCGACTAAATCGATCGAATTGTACCGCACTGAACCGGTTTTTAGGTTTCTTTTAAAGAAATCGTAGGTTTTTTTTTATATAAATCTATAACTGCACCGATAACTAGGGTAGGCATTTTATTTTATGAAAATAAACCGAAAAATACCGAATCGTATCGAAAATTTTACATATGAAAAATATATTGATATAGTAAGCTTAAAAATAATAATGCATTAAAATTTTCTTTGGTCCTTGGAATTATGAAAACTGTTACAAGCCAACAAGTAATTAAACTCAAAATACTGATTCCTAAAACCTATTATGCTACTTCTACTTAAACTAAGTTATTTCAAGTATCTCCGTTAGCAAGACACAAAGTATTCTACGATTATGAGTAGCAAACTATAATGTATTGAATATGTTTCCTTTCATATCATTTAGATTTATTTTTTTGAATATTTAATCTTCTATTGACTTTATTCTTGAATCTCAACTTGGTTAATATCTTTGCTATCGTGTGATTTATATTTTTTATTGCCTTTGCTTGGTTTCTTTTATGTTGTTGTAAAATAGTTAATGTATCTATACTGTAGCCATCTTTCATTTTTTTAATTCATCACCCTTAAAACAGTAAAAATGTCTTGAGAGTTTTGCTAAGTTCTATAAAAGAACATATGTTATTGCATTCTACTTCTACTGATGAATTTTACATGAACAACAACAACTACTACCCAGTAAAATCGCACAAAGTGGGGTCTGGGAGGGTAATGTGTACGCAGACCTTACCCTTACCCCGATAGGGCAGAGAGGCTGTTTCCGATAGACTCTCGGCTCAAGAAGACGGAAATAAAAATAAGAAAAGACAATTCATTAGTAACTTTAGCAAAAACCGTAGAAATAGTAACAGAAGCATAAAAACTAAAAGATAAAAGACATGCAATAACAATAGCCATCTAAGATAAACAACAAGGATAGTGCGGGCTCAACAAAAACCGCAAGCCATCTATCCAACACCGCCTCACCCCCGGTATGAAGAAGGGAAAGCTCTACTACCCCCTAGCATATTTAAAAAAATGCTGAAAATTAATCGAACCGTACCGATACTGAAGAGAAACGACATGATTAGGACGGTTTCGAAAAGTTAAATTTTCGTTATACATAATAGAATAATTGAATTGGTATGGTACAAATTTTATAAAATAACTGGCCAAACCGAATCATTGACACCCTTACTAAGATCCAAGACTTGCCTTAGTCTATGAGCAAAAAGTCCGATCAAATTTTACTTAGCCAGAAATAAATATTTTGCTAACTAATACAAATAATAATAAAAAATAATGTCATCAAGAAAGAAAAAATAGCAGAAATCATGAAAACAATGTTATTATTAGCGTAGGAAATATTGGGTTCACTGTCACACCTCTTTTTTCCCGAAAGAGTGGGATAAGGGGAGTTTTTTCAATTTAAGTGATATTATTCGACTTTGGGATTATCTTTTATTAAATTTCAGAGTCGCCACTTGGAATAATTTATGATGTCCCAAGTCAACGGTTTATTTAAATCCCAAGTCGAGGAAATTTGACTCCATAAAAGTCTGCAAAACCAGAAGACCGGGTAAGGAATTCTGTTAATTCGGGAGAAGGTGTTAGGCGCTCCAGAATTCCGTGGTTCTAGCACGGTCGCTTAGTGATTCATACTTGGCTTAAATTATCTAATTACTCATTTTTAGGACCTATGTGTATTTTATCTTTTACCGCTTCTAATTACCCAATTATTCATATTTAAAGGATTATCTAATGATGAGTTACGCGTACGTATACTCGTTTAGTTTTGGTGCGTCAAAAATCATGTCACGCGTACGTGTACACAATTCACGACATTTAGTTTATTTGAGAAAAAGTTTGGTCAAAATCGCGCGAACACGCACCTTGAATTTATTTAAAAATCGGCGCTTAAATCACGTCACGCATACGTGTACACAATTCACGACATTTGGTTTATTTGAGAAAAAGTTTGGACAAAGTCGCGCGAACGCGTACCTTGAATTTATTTAAAAATCAGCGCTTAAATCATGTCACGTGAATGAGTACACAATCACAATGATACATTAAGTCGCGCCTAAAGCATTTTCTACGAATATTCTTTTTTAAAACATGCTCGTATCACGCGAACGTGTACACAATTAATAATATTTTTGTTATTAAGACTATTTGGTCCAAAGTTGCATGAACGCATACCACGTGAACGCTGAAAATCCTAAAGATTATCTACTCGAGTGTTGGCGGCCTATTACATACTACTAACGAATCTATATAGTCAAAAATACAAATAAAAATAAAATGAAGCTACATCAAATTTCAATTAATCAAACCAATCACTATCAGTGGTAAATGACAAGGTCATAAGCTATTGATATTTTACTATTTCATTGCCATGCTACTTTAATTTTGCAGTGTTAGCTTGTCACCTTTCTTCTCCAAATAGTATATTCTTAAACCACAAATAAGAGAAAAGGGGATCTCCCACAACATACATTCAAACCTTTTCAGATTTCATTCCTATTCGTAGCTCCTGGCTTTTGACCGGGTATTTATAGTATTTTTATCAACAATAACAACATATGAAGAACTAGTTCAGACCAAAAGAAATCAAATTCAAAGAATCAAACAATTAAATATCAACTATCAAATGCACCTTAACAATTATATCACTATATAAACACATGTAAAACAAGAATAATTATGACCCATTAAATATATGAAATAACAGGTGAGAAATGAACCTCCAGAAATGAATCTGAGCTTAACTGATATGCAGCTCCAGAATCGGATGGGGACGGGACCAGGACCAAGGGAACTTCGACTTCGAAGCTTGCCAAAAATCGACGAACCTCGGATGGACCTCGACTCTTCAACGTTGACTGAAGCGGATGGCTGTTGTCACCAGAATTTCTCACTCTGTGTCTGCGTTTTGTCATTCCCTGAATGGCTGACCTAGAGGGGTTCTCGGTGGTGATAACAGTAGCGTAAAGGTGAGGGAGAGAGATGGGAACAAGGGTGAGAAATCAGTGTCACCGATGGCTGTTGGTTCGCCGGATTCTGGCATTTGGCTAAAAGACGAGGGGTGCGGTTGTTAGGAGTCTTGGAAGACAAGGTGGCTGGTCCGATTTTTTGAAGGAGGTGTGGCTAAGTTCAGAGAGACGATGTCCGCTGCTGGTGCTAGGTCTCTTCCATGGAGGTAAGTGGCTCGTTTTCCGGCGAGTTCGGTGGTGAGGAAGCGACAAATTTTAGAAGTTGGGAGAGAAGGGGGTAACGACTGAAGGGTGTGGGAATTATTTAGGTTTTTAGGTCCTGTTTATGTAGAGGGAATTAGGGTATATTTTGGAGATTAGGGGATATTGAGCCGATGAGTAGGTTAGGGAAATGGGCTGGCGGGTTTTGGGGTGAGAATTGGCAATTGGGCCACTTAAACAATTGTGCTCTTAGCCTAATTTCAATAGAGACTAACTTCTTCTTTTCCCTTCTTTAATTTTTGCAATATTAGCTACTCTAACTCAAATTTTAATTTTAATTTCATTTCTTGTGTCGCTAGAGTATTTATTTACTAAATTTTTTTTTGATTATTTTTTAGGAGTAATTTCCATGTGGGGCAAAAATTAGGTGCTCACAGTTGCCTCTCTTTGCTCGTGAACAAGAAGAACTTTTGGGTAAAGATAAAGTGAGCAATTACGAGCAATGTTTGCCCGTTTAATACTCCATGGGAAACATTTTGAAAAAGTTTTGACCGAACATTGCTTCAGAGGTTGCCTACATATCCTTGGCTATAAAGGAATCAAGTCAGTGTAATTATGGATAATGATGGAATAATGAGTTGCAGAGTCGAGTGAGGTTCCGTTCCGTATAGGTTCCGGTCCGCGGTCCCGTTATTAGATCAAAATCAAAATGTAAAAGAACTAAACAAGCCTATCAACTATGAGTTACAAGGTTCCTATCTATAAATCTTCTGAAGCTTGATCTTGAGTCTTGAATGATGCTTCATGCAGACTTTTGATTTGAACCTTGATGCCTTCTAGCTGCAGGTGCTAGTTCATTATTCTACGGCTTCTTCTGATGAAAACCAGGCACGCAGTGCTCGTGACTTCAGCCATGTCTTGAGCCGTTCAAATCTTTCATCTGCATCTTTATTTTTTGATTCACTTTTTTTTTCTTTTCTGCATTATGGATTGAAACTTCTTCTTTTGATAATATCGAACTTCGTGCCTTGAGGTAAAACCTGCTTAGACACCAAAACAAACAAATGAACAAAAAATTTCTGCCCTAGTTTTCACTAGAAAAATTTCGTGAGATATTTGTAGCAAAAACTCTAAACTACTTCGTTATTGAAAGTAATAAAAGGTCGAGAGTAGCGTACCTCGGAAGTAACATGATGATTGTTTTTGTGTGGATGGTGTTTCCTTATTGTCAAAAAGATGTCTCAACTAAGGATTTGTGTACCTTATGTTGGAAAAATGTGGCCAGGGAATGAAATACCCTATATTGACAAAGATATCAGGGAGTGATGTACCCTGTATTTAAGATCAAATCAACTAGGGAGTGGATACACTATGTTGGAAAAGGAGACTAGGGAGTGGAGACCCTATGTTGGAAAAGAAGACTAGGGAGTGGAGACCATATGTCTAAAATAAAATCAACTAGAGATTGGAGACCCTATGTTGGAAAATCATCAACTAGGGAGTGGAGACCCTATGTGGCATCAGGTTATGCTGGCATCAACTAGGGAATGGAGACCCTCTGTTGGCATCAGGTTACACTGGCATCAACTAGGGAGTGGAGACCCTATGTTGGCATCAACTAGGGAGTGGTGACCCTATGTTGGCATCAGGTTATGCTGGCATCAACTAGGGAGTGGAGACCCTATGTTGGCATCAACTAGGGAGTGGAGACTTTATGTTGGCATCAACTAGGGAATGGAGACCCTATGTTAGAAAGGAGACTAGGGAGTGGAGACCTTATGTCTAAACGAACCGAGAAGGATTTTTTTTATCTTAGGAGAAAATTCATTAGACTAGGTTTTCTTATCTTAGGAGAAAAGTTCATCAGACTAAGACGTTTATCCTTGGAGAAAGTTTATCAGACTAGGTCTATTTTTTATTGGTTATCTTAGGAGAAAGATTAATCAGACAAAGATGTTTATCCTAGGAGAAAGATTCATCATACTAGGTTTTCTTTATCTTAGGAGAAAGATTCATCAGACCAAGATATCGATCCTGAGAGAAATTTTATCAAACTAGGTCTTTTTTTGTTATCTTAGGAGAAAGATTCATCGGACTAAGATTTATATCCTAGGAGAAAGATTCATCAGACTAGGTCTTCTTATCTTATGAGAAAAATTCATCATACTAAGACTTCGATCCTAGGAGAAAGTTCATCAGACTAGGTCTTTTTTTTCCTGTTATCTTAGGAGAAAGATTCATCAGACTAAGATTTGGTCCTAGGAGAAATTTCATCAGACTAGGCCTCTTTCTTTGTTATCTTGGAGAAAGATTCATCAGAATAAGATTTTGATCCTAGGAGAAAGTTCATCAGACTAGGTCTTCTATCTTAGGAGAAAATTCATCAGACTAAGATTTTTATTGGGAGAAAAATCCATTAGACTAGGACTTTTTATCCTAGGAGGAAAAATGTGAAGAGTAATGGCAAGATTTTATGCACACTAGCAAGACAAATAAAGGCAAAGATTTGAGAAACTTCCCTTTGTCGGCTCTCTTTTTTTAACCACTTTCCTTGCACTGCTTTATTCCTGTTCCAAACAAAGAAAATTTTGTCAGTTTTTAAAAAGTGGTGGTCATTTTTTGTGGCCTTGAGTCTTGGGCAGCTTGGCTTTGGCTCAATCAGCTTTAGTCGGTTTCAAGAGACTTTTGCTCTGCATCAACCCTGATTGTTTTACACCCAGTACCATTTGTATTTGTGGCTCAATCATCCTTATTCCAACTGGAGATCTTTTCTTAGGTGACCTTTTCTGATATCTTGAATGACTTCCTGCTTTTTGACCAATTTGTCTGTCAGAGAGAATCACCAGTTATCTTTGCTTGCGCCAAGTAGGCTGATAAGAGTCTTTTGGGGGGAAGTCTTCGCATGAATTCTTAAAGGCATGTTGACTGTAATCACTAAGCGTGCTGGCCAAATTTACTTTGCGCAACTGAAAAGCTGGTAGCAGATGTTGAAATCTTTTCTTGCTTGTTTTGACAAGGACAAGTGATCACGCCCAACTATGCCTTATAAAAAGGACAAAGCGGTCTTTGTCAATATATTCCGGGTATTAAGCCCATAGTCGAATTCCACAGGGATTTAACCTACCAATTACTGTTATCAGACTTACTTAATTCTACGTAATCAACTTCCAAGATATTTTGAATAACAATTGGTTGTTTTTCTACCAACTATTACTGAATGAAACTATTTAAACTAAGAGCTAACTAAGAACAGGTTGTAAACAATAATGAGAAGGATCTAAGGTTATGATTTCCCCTATTGATAGTATCCCTTCGTGCTATGTTTCATATAGTTTTACCTAATCTTCTCTATCGATCATGAGCACTCTTACTACCGTAAATCTCTCCCGAGTAATTACGACAATTTACTACACATACTCTCCCGAGTTACGCTAGCTGGCTTTTATTACAGCCCACTTAGATCGCACCCAAGGTTTCGTTATCACTAATTCCACCTTTAAACCCTTGGTTATTGATTCCTCACATACGTCGGGAGTGATGTTGTTCAACAACTACCTAAATATGCACTCTCTCCCGAGTAATACATACTAAATAGGCACAGCTAATTGAGGATCCTTTCAATTAACTACAACAAAAACGTAGTTGAACAAATAGAGATTAAACTTGGGCAAAACTATATTGACATAGCAAGAAGTTCATCCTTCAATAGGTTCCATCAAAACCCTAGACTAAATATTTAGCTACACATAATTGTTTTCATAATCATAACAACAAAATTCATCATGAATCATCAAAACAAAAGGAAGAAAGCTAGACCTCTATGCCGAATCTTCCGCCTTGCCTCTTGCCTCTTCTTGTCTTCAACAATCCTATTAAAACCTTGATACCTCTTTTCTGGGCGAGCTGAGCTTCTTATAGGTTAGGGGGGATTGCCCTAGAACTTCCTAATTTACCCCTGAAATAAAGTTCTTCAGAGTGACGAGCGCGGCCGCGCATATTGGCTTTCATTCTATCTGTCAACCCCTGCACGAGCGCGGACGCGCATGGACCGCGCGTGGGCCGCGCATATGGCACTCAATTCTGCCTGGCCACCACTACTCGAGCGCGGCCGCGCATGGACCGCGCTTCTGCAATCAGCGATTTCTCTTTTTTTCTTTCTTATTTCACGCGCATTCACCTGTGAGTGGATTTCCTTGCTTTAAATTAGATCCAAACACTGTCCTATGTCCTCATAATCAAGGCTTGCTCCTGCAAAACACAAAATTCATAATTAGAGCCATTTTTTGTCATTTAACCTTCATAAAACAGTGAAGCATAGCCAAGTTAGGGCGTAAATGGTCGCTAAACTACATGAAGCTAGCCTATTATCAACACCCCACACTTAAATCATTGCTCGTCCCCGAGAAATCAACCATACTTTACAGAGGTTCCTTCGCTAAGCACTTCCCTAACGTATCACACTAAGAACATACCACAAAAGTTGAGTCTAGTAGTGTAACATCTTAGCCTCAAGAGTTGACTCTCACGTGCCGTGCAATATTCCTAACTTACTCACTTTTCTCTATACAGAGGTCGAGACGTGCCTTTCCTTCATGAATCAGGTGCTCTCACATCGCAAATGAGAGTAGTTCCACAACTACTAAACATTGAGAACAATTAGGAACTCAGATATACAAAATTCACTCACTCTCAGAAAGAACATTCATATGCCACAAAGATGCACCATAGGCTTGCCCGTAGTGTACTACTCTACTAATCGAGATCATTCGGTCTAAGATCAATTAGGACTTTATTCGATTGTAATGTAGGCTAAAGGATGGGTAGGATATATTTGGATATAGTGAATACACCTCCCTAAGCACTTTAATACATATAATTTCACCTTCAGACCCCTACACTTATGTCAAACCAAGACTTTACCTTTTACATCAATGCATATTAACTCCCTGCATCCTTTAAGCACACTTAATCAAGAGCCACTACTTAACAAAGACTATTCTTAACATCAATATACCTGTTTTATTCTTCCTTGTTTTTTTTCTAAGTGGCTCTTACTTATTCAAAACTGTGCACATTCCTCCTAATTTCGTTAGTTCCACTCAAAAGCCAAACCAACCAGCCCCACACTTATATTTTAACCAGTTCATCATAATTCAAGTGCTTGTGGGAGGTAAAGGTTCAAACAGATGGTCCATTCAAACAATTGGGTAGGATTTGTAATGTGGTTGCCAAGGAAAACAGGACTACATGCTCAAAGGGGTTAACTACGGTACATACAATTAGGTGGGTGAAATACACATATCTGGTTCAACAAAGAAACGCCTATATCACTTCCAAGACTGAATGAAGCTACTATTTCGCTTTGCAAACACACAAGGTAAGTTCTAGGCATCAAATACAGTGCACAGAATACAATAAACCTCACACTCACACGGCACATGACTCACTCCAGATTGGCTTATCAAAACACTCTCGTCTGAGTACTTAAGTCAAGTTAGGAACATACAATTTAAGGCACTCTAACAAGAATCAACAACTGAGACTAAGCGTCACACTATAGTGTCTACTGTATTCAAGGCGTACACGTTAAGAGATTCTCTTTCTATCTCAGCTCATAGCCCATAAGTACCCAAAAATAAAAATAAAAATAAACAAAAAAGACTAACTACACCCGGTTCAAGCAAAACCATTGGAAAAGAATAGCGGTCCAAAGAAAACCAAGGGGGAGTTTATACACTACCTACAAAAGAAAATCTTATATATATATATCGACTTAGACCCTTAAGAACCCCGTCGAGTGAGATCCATCGTCGGGACAAGTCGACTCACATAGTTAGACTGCTACTAAAAACAAAACAAAAACAAATTATGTTCCTACATATATACACGTACAACGAAGTATCCCCCACCCCATACTTAAAACAATGGCATGTCCCCATGTCATACAAAATAAAGAAATGTGAAGTAAAGGAACTTCCCTGATAGATTAATCTTGATCGGAGATAGTCCCCGGGTCCAGATGACATGCTCGACCCAGAGCCCGCAGCCAGCCCATTATTTTCTTCTCATATTGAGCACTCTGGGTGGCCAAAACATCAACTCGCGCCCCTAAGGCAGTGACCGAGGTACGCAACCCTGCCATTTCCTGCTCTAAGGCATCTATCGATCACCCCGACCAACCCTAGACGGTCTTGTGGTGTCTGCGACATGCTCATGGGTGGGCGACTCATATCCCACTCCCTCCTGCTCATCCTCTTCCTCATCAAGTGCATCATCCTTATTATCACCACCAACTGCCACAGGTTCCTTCCCAATAGTCACCTTATCCACTCGAAACTTAGCCTCTCTCGGCACTTTTCCATCCACCCTCAAGTTTTCCGGCACCTGAGGTGCCCGACATAACCTAGTGACTAGGGACGGAAAGAAGAAACCATACATATGGATAGGACAACGAGTAAACATCTCCTCGTGAATAAGCTTGGCTACGTCAAAGTTGTGGCCATTCATGAAACACCAAATCAATGTAGCGCGGGAAGCATTCACTTCCGTGGTGTTGTAGGACGGGAGCATACAGTTGTTGATGAGATATAACCAACACTTACCTTCCAAGGTTAGTTCCCCCGAATGGAACTTCGGCCCATGTTTCATCCAAACAATCTCTTTTCCAGGCACACATATTGTTTCAAAGAATACCTCTCACTGGGTGTATCGTCTACCATAGGCCTCATAGAAGTCGTCCGCCTCCGCCGCAGGTGTGGGAAGCATGTATGCTCTCCTAATGGCCTCAACAGAGGTGTCAATATTCTTCTTGCACACTGTGACCACACCATTCACATGTTCTGAAACGTTGGCGTAAAATTCGCGCACAACCATCAAATTTGCCTCGTCTGGTTCTTCCAAGAAAATTTCCAGCCCACGCCAGACCAGCTCATTGTATATATTAGGACAATCATGTTGGAGAGACCCTATATCCATGCCCTCTCTGGTATTGGTTTCTTGGGTGCCTTAGCAGCAAAACGATCTTGAGATGCAGCGGAGACGAACCTGTTACTATCATAAGAAAGAGCATCAGTTGGCGCTCGTGCTCTAAAGGATCCCGTTTGTCCGCTGGATGAAGTACCGGTGGTTCGACGCTTTTTGGAAGGTACCATACTACATGAAATAAAGAAAATCATTAGCGAAGCACAAAAGATGTGAACCAACTGCGGTTACTCAGACTTCATCCGCACAATTGGTCATAATTACCATTAACACTCACTGTAAAATTTTAACAAACACCTTGTAGGCATCTTTCACCGGAGCCCCCAATTAACCAAGTTATAAACCAATTTCCACCACAATTGCCCCAATATAACCCACATATGTTAATATATACATATACACAAGCACCATAACCCACTAGCAACCAAGGGTACATTACTAACTAATTCTACCAGAGAAACAAGAAAAACTACTACACAACCAAGAAATCAAATATCCAAACAAAAATTGCCAAAAAGAAAACCTTACCTGGTATGAGAGGTGATTGTTAGAAGTGAAATAGTTTGGTGGGGATGGGGGTGGCGCTGAACTTAGGGAGGATTAGGGCTGGGATTATTTGGGGAGATCAATGGGGCATGTGTGAGTGGTGAGGGAGAGGAAGAGTTTTAGTCATAGGGGGAGAGGAGTTTTAGGGGTGATAGGAGAAGAGGAAGGGTTAGGGTTGGGGTGAATAATAAAAAATACAACAACCCAAAGAAAGAAAAGAAAAAAAAAGAAATATTAAAATCAAAATAAAAAAATAAAATAACTTAAAAGAAGTGACCGGCGAACCGGTACAAGCGCGGTCCGAGCGCGACCGCGCTTGTGAGGCAGAATACTTTGCCTTGTGCGTGGTCCAAGTGCGGCAGCGCACCTGGGATGAAGGACGAGGCAGATTACTCCTCGATATGCGCGGCCTGAGTGCGCCCGCGCACATGGGCGTAAGGTTGAGGCAGTCTACTTCATGTTATGTACGGATTGAGCGCGGTCTGAGCGCGTCCGCACACCTGGGCCTCGAGATTTTTCACGTTTTTACCTTTTCCCTCAGTGTCGGATGGACTTATCACTCACCTAAGCTCACATGCATTTGTTAGTACTTACAAAAATCCAAATAATAATTCTAACTATACTAAAATCACTACGCGTTGGGTTGCCTCCCAACTAGCGCCTTAGTTAGTGTCGTGGAATGACAATTACAACAAGTCAATGGGCTGCCTCCCATGCAGCGCCTGATTTAACGTCGCGACACGACGCAGATGAGCGCATTTAAGGTTCGCTCGACCTCTGAGGCTCAATCAGATGGATCACTGACACTTCCTTGACTTCATCCATGCCCACATATGGTTTATGTGCCCATTGACTCTAAATGTGTGATAGTCTTTCTCTGAGGCAATCTCTATAGCACCTTAAGGGAGCACTTCGACCACACGAAATGGTCCAGACCATCGTGACTTGAGCTTACCCGAGAATAGCCTTAATCTTGAATTATAAAGCAACACCATATATTCGGGTTTGAAATTTCTCTCAATAATGTTCTTGTCGTGCAACCTCTTCATTCTCTACTTGTATAACCTTGTGCTCTCGAAAGCAAGATATCATAACCCGTCTAGCTCATGCAATTCCGTGACTCTATTCGTTCCTGTAGCCTCCATGTCTAGATTCAGTTGTTTCAGTGCCCACCAAGCTCTATGTCTAGCTCCACTGGCAAGTGACAGGCCTTTCCAAACACCAACTTGTATGGAGACATGTCAATTGGTGTTTTGAAGGCGGTTCTATAGGCCCAGAATGCATCGTCTAACTTTTTCGCCCAGTCTGTTCTTGTGGCATTCACAGTTTTGGTTAACACACTATTTATCTCCTTGTTTGACACTTCGACCTGCCTACTGGTCTGACGATGGTATGGAGTTGCCACCTTGTGGCGTACATCTTACCTCTCCAACAATTTCTCAAATGCTCGATTGCACAAATGAGTGCCTCCGTCATTGATTATGGCTCTCAGGATCCCGAAATGGTGAATATATTATTCTTCATGAACCCAATCACCACCCTTTCATCATTGGTGGTGAGTGCTACAGCTTCCGCCCATTTGGACACATAATCTACAGCAACAAGTATGTACTTATTGCCATAGGAACTGACGAAGGGACCCATGAAGTCTATTCCCCATACATCGAACACTTAAACCTCCTGAATTGGGTTCATGGGCATCACATGGTGACGGGAGATGTTCCCGGTTCTCTGGTATTCATCATATCCCTTGACCCATAGATGTGCATCCTTAAACACAGTTGACCAGTAGAAATCGGCTTCTAGAACTTTCGCGCCCGTCCTGACTCCTCCAAAATGTTCGCCATATGCCGATTCGTGACATGCCTGCAAAACAGAAGATTGATCTATCTCGGGGACACACCTCCAGATCATATTGTCAACACAAATCCGAAACATATAAGGTTTATCCTAGTAATACATGCATCAATCACGGCAAAACTTTTTCTTTTGCACCGAGGAAAGGTCATAGGGAATTATACCGCTTTCCAGGTAGTTTGCAATGTCTGCATACCATGGAACTTCCTCAAGGATTATGGCGGGTAGCTGCTCGTCTGGAAAGGTTTCCAGAATATTCTCTACCTCAACTGATTTTTCATCTTCTTCCAATCGCGATAAGTGATCAGCGACTTGGTTTTTCGTGCCTTTACGGTCACGAATTTCCAAGTCAAACTCTTATAGTAGCAGCACCCAACGAATCAGGCGCAGTTGGGAGTAGATTTCGATCAGGTACCTGAGAGCAGCATGATCCGTATATACAATTACCTTTGATCCAATCAGGTACGATTTGAACTTGTCAAACGCGAAAACCACAACCAGCATCTCCTTCTCAGTCATAATGTAGTTCAGTTGGGCTCTACTCAACGTTCTACTTCCGTAGTAAATTGGGTGCATTATCTTGTCTTTCCGCTTTCCTAGCACTTCTCCCACCGCATAGTCACTTGCGTCACACATTAGCTCTAATGGTTGCTCCCAGTCGGGGTCAATAATGATGGGCGTTGTGACAAGTCTATTCTTCAACTCCTCGAATGCTACCCTGCAATCATCATAAAACACGAAAGGGTGATCTTTTTCTAACAACTTACACAGCGAGTTAGCAATTTTTGAGAAGTCTTTTATGAATCTCTGGTAGAAACCGGCATGCCCGAGGAAGCTCCTGATTGCTTTGACTGATATGGGAGGTGGAAGATTTGCTATCACATCAACTTTTGCACGATCCATCTCAATGCCCTTGCTTGATACCAAGTGTCCCAAGACTATACCCTCTTGTACCATGAAATGGCACTTTTCCCAATTGAGTACCAAGTTAGTCTCGATACACCTTTTCAACACTCTAGTCAGATTCTTAAGGCATTCATCGAATGAATATCCCACCACTGAGAAATCATCCATGAACACCTCTATTATATCTTCCACCATGTCTGTGAATATGGCCATCATGCACCTTTGGAATGTAGCAAGTGCGTTGCATAGGCCAAAGGGAATCCTCCGAAAGGAAAAAATCCTATAATGGCATGTGAACGAGGTCTTTTCTCTGTCCTCTAGTGCAACGGAGATCTGATTGTACCCCGAGTACCCATCCAAAAAACAGAAGTGGGACCTCCCTGCCAGTCTGTCAAGAATTGATCAATGAAGGGAAGTGGTCTTTCTAGGTGGCCAAGTTTAATTTCCTATAATCCATACAAATTCTCCAGCCTCTGATGGTTCGTGTAGAGATCAGTTCATTGTTATCATTTTTTTCACCACCGTCATACCACCCTTCTTAGGAACACATTGCACCGGGCTAACCCAGTTGCTGTCAAAGATGGGGAAAATGATTCCCACATCTAACCACTTAATGATCTCCTTCTTCACCACTTCCTTCATATTGGGGTTCAGCCTTCTTTGGTGTTCCTTGGAAGGTTTGTGCCCATCTTCCAGCATAATTTTATGCATGCAAAATGCCGGGTTGATCCCCTTGATATCTGCCATGGTCCACCCGATAGCAGTCTTGCATTCCTTTAGTACCCACAAAAGTTGTTTTGCCTGCACGTCTAACAAACTGGATGAGATAATAACAGGTAATATGGAATTAGGTCCTAAAAATTCATACCTGAGATGGCCTGGCAGTGGCTTCAATTCCAGCTTTGGTGGTTCTTCTATGGATTGCTTGGCTAGAGGGGTTTCCCTTTTTTCTAAGTGCAGGGGCTCAAATTCAAGTGGTCTCTTCCAAAAACCTTTTCCCTCAAGATCAAGCACCTATTCCGCCAATTCTTCACCATTCACCTCATATAAATTCATATGACATGCAGATAGATGATCCTCAGTATTCAAAGTCTCATCATCCTCTTGCAGGATTACAGCCATGTCATCAATTAAAGAACAATTGGTGAATTCACTTGGTCGCCTCATAGATTTCTGCACGTTGAATTTTGTTTCCTCATCATTTAACCTCATCTTGAGCTCTCCAATTTCACAGTCAATTAGAGCTCGCCCCGTGGCCAAGAATGGCCTTCCCAATATTATGGGAATTTCTTTATCCACTCTACAATCCAGAATTACAAAATATGCAGGGAACACAAATTTCCTTACTTGCCAACACGTCATCAAGAATACCCTGATGGCCTTTTCACAGTCCTGTCAGCCAGCTGCAACAACATAGACGTGGGTCTAGCTCTTCCAATCCCCAACCTTTTATAGATAGCTAGGGGCATAAGATTTATGCTCGCCCCCAAATCACAAAGTGCCTTGGCAAAAGCGAAGTTACCTATGGTGCAAGGAATTGTGAAACTCCCTGGGTCAGACAACTTTGCAGCCATGAGTCTTGTTACTACAGAACTGCAAGTTTGAGTTAGAGTCACTGTGGCCAAGTCTTGGCAGTCAAATTTTTGGGACATCAAGTCCTTCATCCTTTTTGCATAACCAGGCATCTCCTTCAAAGCATCAATCAGTGGAATATTTACCTGAATTTGTTTAAACATTTCCAAGAACTTCTTGTATTGCTCATCTTTTTGGTATTTGGCAATACTCTGTGGGAATGGTGCTAGAGGTCGCTTCTTCCTAGTGATTTGGGTTTTTTCTTTTTCAGACACTGCCTCCACTACCGGTTCCTGTGTTGTCTCAACTTCCTTCTCAACCTCATTCTGCGTGTTGGCTTTTTCCTGGGCAGGATGCACCGTCACCTCGGTCAATCCTGCTGAATCATTCAGTTCAATGGGCACGGGTACAAGTGTTTCAGCATGTCTGCTTTCTCAAGCCCTCTCTTGTTCCAAGTCTAGGTCTCTGCCATTACGTAGACTCACTGCCATCAAGTGCTTTGGGCCCTGAGATTTTGGATTTACCTAAGCGTCTGCAGGCAACGTCCCATGAGGACGATTATTCAATGGCATTGAAATCTGACCCATTTGGACTTCAATATTCTTTATGGCTGACTCATGTGCATATACTCTTTCACTTATTTTTGCATTCGACCTAATAACCTACTACATCATTGCCTCGAGTCTACCCCTGCACGAGCGCGTCCGTGCATGGACCACGCATGGGCCGCGCATATGGAACTAAAATCTGCCTAGCCACCACTGCTCGAGCACGGCCGCGCATGGATCGCGCTCCTGCAATCAGCAATTTTCTCTCTTTTATCTTTCTTCTTTCACGCGCATTCACCTCCGAGTGGATTTCCTTGCTTTAAATTAGCTCCAAACACTCTCCTATGTCCTCATAATCAAGACTTGCTCCTGCAAAACACAAAATTCATAATTAGAGTCATTTTTTGTCATTTAACCTTCATAAAATAGTGAAACATAGCCAAGTTAGGGCGTAAATGGTCGCTAAACTACATGGATCTAACCTATTATCAACTGACTCAGAGTAAATGACACAATGATGCAAAGAAACGATACTAACAAGATATGCCCCTATCGGGAAGGACAGGGGAAGAGTTTTTTTTTCAATACCTAGCCTTATCGATCATGACATGCATTTTGAACTTATATCAAACAAATCCAATCTTTCCTTTTACCATTATTATGACCTTTGAAGTCGGGTTTGTTCCTGCCAATTGTTTGCATCAACTTCACGACTCACTATCGACTAGTGGTGCCCCGTGGAGTTTTCACCAACAAGCTTTTCTCATTTATTTATTTCTTCTTACCATCGCCTTACAGTGCTTGTGAGGGTTTTCACTAGTAAGACTCTCTCATTTTTCTTTTATTTTTTCTTCTTCTTTTGCTTTCTTGTGTGAGCAACTTGACATTGTTCTATGTCGTGTAACAACCGTTGCTCGTTGCATGCTTCTCTTGGGATTCTTCAAGGCATATCAAGAGGTCTTTATTTGGAAGGTTTTTTGATAGGGTTGGAAAGAAAGTTCGGCATGAAGGCTCAAAGTAGACTCAAAATGAGGGGTTGTAGACTTACAACTTTTGGAATCGACTCTTTCAAAAATAAAATTTTGCCCCAGTTTCAGATACTGGGAATTTTTGAATTTTTTTCTTCGAATTCTTATTTGGTTGGACCGAACCGTGTAAGGCTGCCTATGTATTCTTTTTTAAGGAATCGGGTCGAACGTAGTTCAAACATCTGACCTAACTATTTTTTTCGTCTTTTTCTCCTTTTTTTTCAAAACAAGTTGCCCCGACTTATATTTTCTGGGGGAATGGACCCTTTATTGTTCTTTTCTTTTTCTTTTCACTAGAAGTTTCTAAGAGTTTCCTAGTTACTCTTGGGACATGAACCTTTCTTTTCCCTTTTTTTGCTGTTTTTTTTGTAGTTTTTTTTTTTTTTTGACTCTTGACTCTAAACGTGATTCCTAAAGAGGGTGATCAAAGAAAATAACACAGGCTCCAAAGGGGTAACAAAAGGTATAAAGTGTTTGGGTAGTAGAAAAAGGACCTCCCGGCCTCGAGAACGCAAAAACATGTTATCTTTTCGCGATCATAGCATTGATGAACATGTCTATTTTCTTGGTGTATCATGGTCGAAAGAAACTTTCTATCCGTTAATGTCAAACTTTCGACCGAGCCTCAATTGATTAAACATCCTCAAGCCCGATCCTTACAATGATTTGAAGGTGAATTTTACTCAACCTTAATTCCAAAGTATTTCAACTCTTTATTCATCCTCAAAAGTGTCTTGTTCTCAGTTATCCAATTCAAGCTTAAATCAATTTTGTAAGATCTAGCCATAAATTTTGCATGCATGTCATATCACTAAAAACTAGTGGGAAAAGAACTAAACATGGAATGACACAATAGACAAACTGTATTTCATTGAGTAAACAACAAGACAAACAACCTAAAATCTGAGTTACAACCCTAAAGTAACCCGGATAAAGAAAATAGCAACAAAACAGACAGACAAGACTGACACAAACAGAATAGAGGGATGAAAAGTTTTTACTCAATAGAACATATAAAATCTGGATCACAACCCTGAAATAACCTAGATAATAGAAAAAAATATCAAAACAAGCTACCAAGATTCCTTCCTAGTGAGGAGAGAATGACCTTTCAATTGCTAAGCTTGACATTTTAGCCACAAATTTGTTCATCAGAATCACTATGGCCTTCTTCAATTTTAGTCCGCAAGTTCCCGAGAGGATTCTCATACTCCATGTCACCACGCATCATCCCCACAAAGCGTGCATCATCATTTATAGGTAAATGATTCTGTGTGATATTCTGGGTGTCACTGTCTTGGATCACAATCAGGTTTTCTTGTATCATCCTTTCTATTTCCATTTTCAAATTCCGACAACTTTCCACATTGTTCCCCTGGGCATTGGAATGGTATTCACACCTTTTAGAAGGGTCAAAGCTTCTTGCACGTGGGTCCACATGATTTGGAGGAATATGTGCAATCATGTCATAATGCTTTAATTTCTCAAACAAGCTTGCATACGACTCTCCTATTGGTGTAAAGTTATCGTTCAACCTTTGTTCCCCTCTATACCCCTTGCTTGGATGCCGGTTTTAGGGCACTTGAAAATTTTGTAGAGGTTAGTGGAGATTTTGCGATGCTGGTGCTCGCTTTCTGGAGTGTCTTGGTGACTGGACAACATACTCAGGTGGAGAAAAAGAGTAAGTGTGGGTTCTGAGGTGGATAGTATTGCTCAGGGGAAAAATCGAAAAACAAACGAGGCTGGTCATACCTTCGAGATGTTCTCCTAGGATCTTTTCTCGACCCTGATGTCATCATGATTTCTTCATCCTTCTCATTCATGTCACTAAAATTACCAGATTCAATATGGATAGCCTGAGTTGCGGTTTTGAGAACTGCTTGACTTATAATTTTTCCTATCTTAAGACCATTCTCAACCATTTCCCCCATTTTGATTGCTTCTGAGAAGGACTTGCCAACTGCGGACATCATATTTTGAAAATAATCTGGCTCTTGAGCCTGAAGGAAGATAGTGATTAGATCATGGTCATCCATGGGTGACTTAACTCTAACCGCTTGCTCTCTCCATTTAATGGCATATTCACTGGAAGTTTCAGTTGGTTTCTTCTTCAGGTTGGAAAGGGAATTGCGGTCTGGGGCGATGTCGATGTTGTATTGGAACTGTTTGACAAAGACCTAAGCCATGTCATCCCAGACATACCAGTGATATGTGTCTTGATCAGAAAATCATTCAGAGGCTACCCCCGTAAGGCTTTCCCCAAAATAAGCCATTAACAATTCTTTCTTTCTTCCTGCACCTCTTAGCTGATTGCAATACCTTTTCAGGTGGGCTATGGGGTCTCCATGTCCATCATACTTTTCAAATTTTGGGATCTTGAAACCAAGTGGAAAATGAACATTGGGGAACATACATAGATCCTTGAAGTCAATACTTTTCTGACCTGTCAACCCTTGCATGTTTTTCAACTGTTGTTCTAAGCTTTTCAGTCTTTGGGTCATTTCATCCTGTGCCATCTTTCGGACAGGGTTCTCAATATTTGAAGGAAGATCGAATAGGTATGAGTGGTACTCAGGAGAGTGGTATTGTTCTTGTTGGGTAGAAAATTGTGACTCGTGACTTTTCTTTTGTACCATTGTCTGTTGTGGGATAGTGAAGACGGGCATAACAACATCGGTTGTCTGATTGGTTGTCAATGAAACACTTTGAGAGCCCACAACAGAAGTTCCAGCTGTAGTTGTACAGTTGGGATAAGGACGGAACCCAGGTGGATAGGATTTCTCAGGCAATGAGACCGGAATGACAGTAGTGGGGATGGGTGTGAACTCTGGGAAACCATGAGAAGAAAAGGATGGTCCTTGGCCATTATCCAATGCTTGACATATTTCAGTCATGTTCTGTTTCAAAACTCTATTTTCCTCAACCACAGTAGACTCTTGTTGAACCCTCTGACCCTGAGTCTCATAACTGCTTGCAACAACTTCGATGTCAATTGTCATTTGTTCCTTTGGATTTTGTGTTGTGAGCTTACCACAAACCGACCACCTCAAACTTTCTTTGCAATTCAAAATAAAATACACGTTAGAATGGATTTAGTCGGTCCTTATTATCATTCTTTTTTTTCACTTTTTTTCCAAAGTCATTCGATCGAAACTGATGTGGGTTGCCTATGTATCATGTGGGAACATGAATCAGATCTTGTGTAGTTCGGATAGATTGGGAATAAAGTAAATAACCTAACTTTTCCGTTTTTTCTTCTTTTGTACTTTGGATTTCTTTTTTGTATTTGTTTTTCGAAACAAAGACTTATAAAGAAGAAAGAAAATATTTTTGGATTTAGATTTATTTGTTTGCTTTTTTTTTTTTTGAGAAATTTTGAAAATAAAGACTTTTAAAGAAGAAAGAAAATATATATATATTTTTTCTTTTTTCTTTGGATAGCGAAAAAAACTTCTAAAGAAGAAACGAAATATTTTGAATTTTTTGGACCTTTATTTTGAATTTATGAAAGAATAATTCTAAAGAAAAAGAAAAAAATATTTAAATCTTGAATTTTCTTTTCAATTTTCGAAAGAAGAATGAAAATATTTTTGGATTTCTGATTCTGATTTTTCGATTTTGTTTTTCAAGATTTTTTGAAAGAAAGACTTCTAAAGAATAAAGAAAATATTTTTTTTTGGATTTTTGATTTTTTTTTTTTTTGAATTTTTAGGGAATGACTTCTAAAAAAAGGTAGAAAATATTTTTTTGGATTTTGATTTTTCTTTTGGAATGAAAGACTTCTTAAATGAAAGAAAATATTATTGGTTTTAATTTTCTTTTATGACAAGGTGGGTTGCTCTAATGGTAAGCACCCTCCACTTCCAACCAAGAGGTTGTGAGTTCGAGTCACCCCAAGAGCAAGGTGGGGAGTTCTTGGAGGGAAGGATGCCGAGGGTCTCTTGAAAACAACCTCTCTACCCTAGGGTAGGGGTAAGGTCTGCGTACACACTACCCTCCCCAGACCCCACTTGTGGGATTATACTGGGTTGTTGTTGTTGTTTTAATATTCTTTTTATTCGGATTTTCTAAAGAAAGACTTCTAAAGAAGTAATTAAAGGAATTTTTATTTTTTATTTTTGAGAATTGGGGTCTCAAATAAATACTTTTCTAAAGGAGGAAGTAAAGGAAAATATATAAAAAAATTGGATTTTTTGAAAACTGGGGGCCGGAACCGATGAGGTTTGCCTACGTATCTCACATCCGGTGAGAATCAGACCCGCGTAGTTCTGCTAGTTTTGACATAACCGGAAAAACATGATATTGACTTTTTTTTAATACGTTTTCTTTTTCTTTTTTTTTCCCATAAATTTTGGTAGAGTTTCGAGGCATTTTCAAATACAGGAATTTTCAAAGCAGGGTGAATTTTCTATTCTACCTCACTCTTGGTTTTCTGTTTTTTTCATTTCTTTAGCCAGTCAACACACAAGACGAAACAAATAAATGCACACGTAGCAAGAAAGATGCATCAGGATAGTCTTTCATTTCGGGTACACCTGTCCTAGACGGACCCAACCCCTGTGTTAAGTCCCCTAAGTCAAATGCACGTGATGCAAATAATCGTTCCTACTAGAGATCCGGCATGAGGTTTTGTTATTCTAGTTTTAAACCTAGGGCTATGTTCTAGACCTGGCTTACCCGAGCGGACAACTCGAGCTGAGGTGGGAGCAACGTACGGGGAGCACGAAAGTCTACCCGGCCTTGTGGCTACTCCATCCTCATTTCTTATTTGGTACGACCTCTAACAGAAAAGCGGGTCACGCGATGTCACGACCCAAATTCTCCAACCTTAGAGGTCGTGATGGCGCCTAACACCACACTTGCTAGGCAAGCCAATGTTAGACTCGAATAATTTATTTTCTTAATTTATTACTTAAGCATAGATAAATAACTTCCAAAGGAACCTAATTAGGGTAATTCCCCAACAACAATAAAATAAAATAAAATAATAATAATAATAATAACCAACTAATTATGACGAACCACGAACTAGTTATATAAGTAACTCTAAGACTACCCCAGGGTCTGGTGTCACAATCCACAAACGACTAAAGAATACTACAAATAATGACTGAAAGAAATAGTGTAACTGTTCTGAATGATATAAAACAGTGTATGTAAAGTTAGGAGAAGACTCGGATATCTGTGAACGCCGGCAGATGTACCTCGTGTCTCCAAACGAAATCGGGTAGTCGTCCTAGAATCCTCTACTGCTGAATGGTACCTGGATCTGTGCAAAAAGAGCATAAAGTGTAGTATAAGTACAACCGACCCCATGTACTGAGTAAGTGTCGAGCCTAACCTCGGCAAAGTAGTGACGAGACTAAGTCGGGCTTCAACAATATAATCTTTACAACAATAAATAATGAGCAAGCAAGAAATCTAAACAAATAGATAATTAAGTGTTGCAACCAAATAAAATAAAATAACTCAGCTATAACCAATTCTCAAATATCTCTTCGGAGTTTCAAACTTTAACTTTAAATATAAATAGTACTAAAATATTTAAAGAGTAGTAAAATAAACATTTTAGCTTTTCAAAACATTGATTCTCTTTTTCTTGAAAAAGATCAGTAAAATATAAGGTAAATATTCTCCCCTATCACTGTCATATATTTATATTTTCCCTGTCCACCCTTATCGCAGTCATATATATATTTATTTCTCCTGTCCACCCTAATCACAGTCATATATATTTATTTCCCTTGTCCACCCTTATCACAGTCATATATATTTATTTCCCCTGTCCACCCTTATCACAGTCATATATATATTTATTTCAAACTTTCACGATTCAGGCCAAGCCTTTCACAATACTTTTATTTCAACCATTATAAATAATAAACTGCATTTTTCTCATGACTTCATCAATAACCTCTCAACCAAGAAACCAACAAGAATATCAAAGTATATGCATTTATTCCATAAAACAATACCAAACCTCTCAGTCATATTTATATCACGAGGAAACCAGTTCAAACAACCAATACTCCTTCCAAATAGTCACAACAATAACTAACAACAATTAAACAAGGCCAAATAGTCATAGAAACAATAATGAACATGTAACAGTTAAGACAATAATCAAATAAGTGGAGAACGGGAAAAGGAATCATATTTTAGCAAACACTTTGGGTGGTGCATAGATACTCGTCACCACACCTATACACCACGCCCATGCGATGCACATAACAAACAAGTGGGGAGTCCTATTCCCTCAAGCTAAAGTTAGGCCAAACACTTACCTCAATTCCGCAGGCCACTCACTGCTCAATTATCGCTTTTCCTTTTGAATTCACCTCTAACTTGCTCGGATCTAATCACAATTAACTTAATATCATTAACTAATGCTAAATGAACTCTTTATTGAAAATACAATTTTTTTCTAAGTTTTTCTCAAAAAAAGTGAAAACCCGTCCTCGGGCCCGCTTGGTCTAAACTCGGGGTTCGGACCAAATTATGTTTACTCATTCACTCATTCACCCAAATATGCTATTAGTTTTGAAATTCGAGCTTAATTTGATATAAAAATTCGATTTTTACAAAACTCCTTAATCCTACCCAAAACCTAGATTTTTACCATGAAAATTCTTTATTTTTTTGCTTTAAAAGTGATACAAAATATAAGGAATTGAAAGAATCAAGGTTTGGAATTGATTACCTATGAATTGGGGATGAAGATTTATGAAGAAAACTCGTTTTTAGGGCTGGAACTTCGAAAAATTGGGGAAATAAGTGTCTTGTCCGTTCTTTAACAGGTATTTATAATAGCTGGGTTGGGCAACTGTGCGATCGCGGATAAAGAGGTGCGATCGCACAAGGTAAGGAAAAATTAAAGTTGTGTGATCGTGGGAGAAAGAGTGCAATCGCACATGGTAAGGAAAATAAGGTTGTGTTATCGGGGGAGAAAAAGTGCAATTGCACAGTACAATTTTCGAGACCTTGAGCATGCACAGTGCGATCGCGGATAAAGCCATGCGATCACAAAGGGTTCCAAACAGGCCTTCTAAATTTTACTTCGTGCAATCCCGACTTTCCTATGCAATCGCACAGAACAAATACCTGGACACCAGAAAAATAAAAACCAGCAGTTCATTTAAGTGCAGAAACATCACGTGGCCTACCCGAAACTCACCCGAGCCTCGGGGCTCCAAACAAATCATGCACGCAAGTCTAAAAACATCATACAGACTTGCTCGTGTGATAAAATCATGAAAATAACATGTAAATTTATGAATTAAACCTCAAAACTCATCATTTTCAACAAAAACTCTTAAAGTTCATAATTTCTCAACCGGATGTCGGAGTCACGTCAAACGAACTCCGTTTTTCACCAACTTTCACAGTTAACCCCTAAATATCATAACAAAGCTGTACCGGACTCTGGAACCAAAATACGGACCCGATATCAATGATTTTTAGCATTATTTCTTTTCTTTAATTCATAAACATTTCAGCAAAATAATTTCTTTCAAAAATTGATTTCTAAGGCTTGGGACCTCGGAATTCATTTCCGGGCATACGCCTGAGTCCCATATTTTACTACGGACCTCCCGGGATCGTCGGAACACGGATCCGGGTCTGTTTACTAAAAATGTTGACCAAAGTCAACTTTTATCAAATTTAAATTCTAAAAATCCCTATTTTTCATATTTTTCAAATAAAAGCTTTCTGGTTTCACGCCTGGACTGCGCGCGCAAATCGAGGTATTTAATTTTAGTATTTTTATGGCTTTTAAGCATGAAACAGAGTCTAATTTATAAAATGACCCCTTGGGTCATCACAATCTCCACCTCTAAAACACACGTTCGTCCTCGAACGGACATAGAAAATTACCTGAAGTGGCGAGCAAGTGTGGGTATTTACTCTGCATGTCCGACTCGGACTCCCAAGTAGCTGCCTCAACGGGCTGGCCTCTCCACTGCACTCGAACTGAAGGAAAACTTTTAGATCTCAATTGGCAAACCTGCCGGTTTAAAATAGCTACCATCTCCTCCTCATAAGTCAAGTCTTTGTCCAACTGGACAGAGCTGAAATCTAACACGTGGGACGGGTCACCATGATATTTTCGGAGCATAGACACATGGAATACCGGATGAACTGAGGATAACCCTGGAGGCAATGCAAGTCTGTAAGCTACCTCCCCCACCTTTTCAAGGATCTCAAACGACCCGATATACCTAGGGCTCAACTTTCCCTTCTTCCCAAACCTCATAACACCCTTCATGGGCGACACACGAAGCAATACCCTCACTCCAACCATGAATGCTACATCACGAACCTTACGATCGGCATAAGTCTTTTGCCTAGACTGAGCTGCACGAAGTCTCTCCTGAATAATCTTGACCTTATCTAAGGCCTCCTGAATTAAGTCGGTACCCAAAAATCGAGCCTCTCCTGGCTCGAACCATCCAACTGGCGATCTACACCGTCTACCATATAACGCTTCATAAGGAGCCATCTGAATGCTCGACTGGTAACTATTATTATAAGCAAACTCTGCTAGCGGCAAGAACTGATCCCATGAACCTCCAAAATGAATAACAAGAGCGCGGATCATGTCCTCTAATATCTGAATGGTACGCTCGGATTGCCCGTCGGTCTGAGGGTGAAATGTTGTACTCAACTCCTCTCGGGTACCCAACTCACGCTGAACTGCCCTCCAAAAGTGCGAAGTAAACTGCATACCCCAATCAAAAGTGATAGACACAGGCACCCCATGAAGGAGAACAAACTCCCGAATATACAACTCAGCCAACCGCTCTGAAGTATAAGTACTAGCCACAGGAATGAAGTGTGCGGACTTAGTCAGCCTGTCCACAATAACCCAAACCGCATCGAATTTCCTTTGAGTCCATGTGATACCAACAACGAAGTCCATAGTGATATGCTCCCACTTCCACTCAGGAATCTCTATCTGCTAAAGCAAACCACCAGGTCTCTGATGCTCATACTTTACCGGCTGACAATTTAAGCAAGGAGCCACATAAGCCGCAATGTCCTTCTTCATCCTTCTCCACCAATAATGCTATTTCAAATCTTGGTACATTTTTGCTGCACCTGGGTGAACAGAATACTTGGAGCTGTGAGCCTCCTCAAGGATCAACTCACGGAGGCCATAAACATTAGGCACACACAACCTACCCTGCATCCTCAAAACGCCATCATCTCCAACTGTAACCTGCTTGGCATCGCCGTGCCAAACCGTGTCCCTAAGGACCGCCAAATGTGGGTCATCATCCTGCCGCTCTCGGATACGATCAATTAGCGAAGATCGAGCGATAGTATAGGCTAGGACACTGCTGGGAGAAATATCCAACCTCACGAACTGATTAGCCAAAGTCTGGATGTCTGTAGCCAATAGTCTATTGTCAACTGGGATATACGCAAGACTGCCCATACTCACCGCCTTTCTACTCAATGCATCGGCCACCACATTGGCCTTCCCCGGGTGATACAAGATAGTGACATCATAATCTTTTAATAACTCTAACCACCTTCGCTGCCTCAAATTTAGATCTTTCTGCTTGAATAAGTACTTGAGGCTGCGATGGTCAGTAAAAATCTCACACGACATGCCATAAAGATAATGCCTCCAAATTTTTAAAGCATGCACAATAGCTTCCAACTCTAAATCATGAACGTGGTAATTCTTCTCATGGAATTTCAACTAACGAGACGCATACGCAATCACCCTGTCATCCTTCATCAACATTGTTCCAAGGCCAACTCAAGAAGCATCACAATATACCGTGAAAGAACCCGAATCTGATGGTAACACCAACACCGGTGCTGAAGTCAAGGTTGTCTTAAGTTTCTGAAAGCTCGCCTCGCACTCATCTGACCATGTAAATGGGGCACCTTTCTGAGTCAATTTAGTCATTGGGGCTACTATGGATGAAAACCCCTCCACAAAACGACGGTAGTAACCGGCCAAACCCAAGAAACTCCTAATCTCCGTGACTGTGGTGGGTTTAGGCCAGTTCTTGACTGCCTCTATCTTCTTAGGATCAACCTGAATACCCTCAGCTGATACGATATGACCCAAAAGGCTACTGAATCTAACCAGAACTCACATTTAGAAAACTTAGCATACAATTGATTATCCCTCAAAGTCTGGAGTGCTATACAGAGATGATGCTCATGTTCTTCCCGGCTGCGAGAGTATATAAGAATGTCATCAATGAACACGATCACAAAAGAGTCCAGATGTGGTTTGAAAACCCGATTCATTAAGTCCATAAAGGCCGTTGGAGCATTAGTCAGCCCAAAAGACATAACCAACAATTCATAGTGCCCATACCTTGTACGCAAAGTTGTCTTAGGAATATCAGGCGCCCTAATCTTCAGCTGATGGTAGCTTGACCTCAAATCAATTTTTGAAAACACCCTAGCACCTTGAAGCTGATCAAATAGGTCATCAATTCTCGGCAACGGATATTTATTCTTGATAGTAACTTTATTCAGCTGCCTGTAATCTATGCACATTCTCATCGACCCATCTTTCTTCTTTACAAACAGAACTGGTGCACCCCAAGGCGAGACACTGTGTCTTATAAAACCCTTATCTAACAAGTCTTGCAACTATTCTTTCAACTATTTCAATTATGGTAGGCCTGACTCTATAGAAGAAACTGCATCATCAGAATCACGAATATGAGCCAAATAACCTTTCTCCACCATGCGACGAGCCTTGGCATATGAAATTACCCGGTTGGGAGAACGACTAGGAGTCCCTTTCCATTCTAATCGAGGCAACCCCGGTAAAGCTAGAGTAACTGTCTTGGCATGACGGTCTAAAATGGCATAATAGGGTGACAACCAATCAATGCCCAATATAATATCAAAGTCAATCATGTCTAGGAGTAAAAGATCAACACTAGTTTCAAGACCTTTGATGACTACCACGCACGAACGATAGACTCGATCTACCACAATAGGATCCCCCACCGGTGTAGACACATAAACAGGAACACTCAAGGGCTCTCGGGACACATTCAAATACGAGGCAAAATAGGAGGAAACATACGAATAAGTAGACCCTGGATCAACCAAAACAGAAGTAGCTCTATCGCAAACTGAGATGATACCTGTAATAACAGAGTTAGAGGATTCTTCCTCGGGCCTAGCTGGAAAAGCATATAGTCGGGGCTGAGCCCCACCACCCTGAACCACACCTCTGGGAGGGCCTCCACCTCTAGCAGGCTGACCTCCACCTCTAGCTATCTCTTCTCCCCCTATAACATTCTGGCCTCTACCTCTGACTGCCTGACCCCTATCCCTTGCGGGCTGGGCAGGTGGTACTGCAGCTGGTGCCGGAACTATGGAACGAGAACCATGATGTTGAAACTAATTGCCTGCATATTTCGGACAAGTCCTCCGAACATGCCCAAATTCACCACACTCGAAACATCCTTACTGATAAGTATGCTGACCCGAACGAACCGGCTGACCGCGATGAATACTCTACAGAGGGAGTGTTCTAATAAGAGCTGAAGGAGCACTATAGACTGGCTGAGCAGAATGAGGTACATAAGAACCACGACCCCCAGAATTACCATGTGAAACCTGTAGCGCTGAGTGGAATGGCCTGGATAAATGGCCTCTGCAAAATGAAGTCCCACCTCTAGATGAGGCACCACTGAAAACACCGGAATGGCGAGGTCTCTTGTCGGATCCCTGCCCTCCCATCCCAAGAACTGACTCAACCCTCCTAGTTATATTAGCCGTATCCTGAAGAGAAATCTCGGACCCTATCTCCTTGGCCATCTGCAACCTGATGGGCTGAGTAAGGCCATCAATAAACCGTCTGACCCTCTCCCTCTCTGTGGGCAATATAAGCATAGCATGTCTAGACAGATCCACAAAACGAGTCTCATACTGAGTCACAGTCATGTTACCCTGCTGTAGTTGCTCAAACTGATGACGCTTATCCTCTCGAGTAGTGACAGGTAAGAACTTCTCCAAAAAGAGATAGGAAAACTAATCCCAAGTCAGAGCTGGTGATCCCGCTGGCATAGGCAACAAAAAATCTCTCCACCATTTCTTGGCGGAACCAGTCATCTGAAAAGCTGCAAAATCGACCCCATTGGTCTCCAAAATTCCCATATTACGCAACACCTCATGACAACTGTCCAGATATTCCTAAGGGTCCTCTGAAGTAGCACCACTAAAATGGACAGGAAATAGCTTAATGAACCTGTCAAGTCTCCACAAGGCATCCGATGACATGGTTGCCCCATTAGCGGGCGGCACTGTTGCAACTGGCTGAATTTCCCCAATGGGATTGGCCACTAGAGTCTGAACCTGAGGAGTAGTCTGAACTGGAGTGTGGGTAGTAGGAGTCGGGACCCCTCCTCCAGCCTGAGATACGGCTGCTGCAACAGGAAAGGTTCCAGTCTGGGTCACACTCTCCATAAGGCCCACTAAACGGACCAAAGCGTCCTGAAGAACTAGGGTAGCAATAAACCCCTCGGGAACTTGAGTTGGTCCCGTTGGGACAGTCTGAGTCGGAACCCCCTCATTAATCTCAATCTGGGGTTCCGAAGCTGTGGTTGCTGCCTGAGCAACGGGTTGAGTCCTGCCCCTGCCTCGGCCTCTAGCATGGCCTCGGCCTCTGCCCCTAGTAGGAGCTGCTGCTGCTGCTGGAGGTCCGGAATTCTGGTCAGCTGGGATGGGCAACTGTGCGATCGCAGATAAAGAGGTGTGATCGCATAGGGTAAGGGAAAATTAAAGATGTGTGATCGCGGGAGAAAGAGTGCAATCGCACAGGGTAAGGAAAAATTAAGGTTGTGCTATCGTGGGAGAAAGAGTGCAATCGCACAGTACAATTTTGGGGACCCTGAGCTGGCAATGTGCGGTCGCGGATAAAGCCATGCGATCGCACAGGGTTCCAAACATGCCTTCTAAATTTTACTATGTGCAATCGCGGACTTTCCTAGGCGATCGCATAGAACAAATACCTGGACACCAGAAAAATAAAAACCAGCAGTTCATTTAACTGCAAAAACATCCTGTGGCCAACCCGAAACTCACCCGAGCCCTTGAGGCTCCAAACAAATCATGCACGCAAGTCTAAAAACATCATAAGGACCTGCTCGTGCAATAAAATCATGAAAATAACATGTACTTTATGAATTAAACCTCAAAACTCATCATTTTCAACAAAAACTCTTAAAGTTCATAATTTCTCAACCGGATGTCCAAATCACGTCAAACGAACTCCATTTTTCACCAAATTTCACATTTAACCCCTAAATATCATAACAAAGTTGTACCTCCGGAACCAAAATACGGACTCGATATCAATGATTTTTTGCATTATTTCTTTTCTTTAATTCATAAACATTTCAGCAAAACAATTTCTTTCAAAAATTGATTTCTAAGGCTTGGGACCTCGGAATTCATTTCCAGGCATACGCCCGAGTCCCATATTTTATTGCGGACCTCCCAGGATCGTCGAAACACGGATCAGGGTCCGTTTACTAAAAATATTGACCAAAGTCAACTTTTTTTATCAAATTTAATTTCTAAAAATCTCTATTTTTCATATTTTTCAAATAAAAGCTTTTCGTTCACGCCCGGACTGCGCACGCAAATCGAGGTATTTAATTTTAGTCTTTTTATGGCTTTTAAGCATGGAACGAAGTCTAATTTTATAAAATGACCCCTTGGGTCATCACACGCGAACATGTGCATCATTATTTAGAAGACTCAGAAGGGAGGCAATAAGGCAATTTAAATACAGTTCAAATATTATCAATGACAATTAGCATATTAGGCCCACAAAATACAGTAATATCAACAATTAATAAAGCCAAGTAAAATCACATTAACAAGTTCGAATTCTTGAACCCTGAACCAGAGATTCTGGGTTCGATTCCCAGCAGAGTCGTCAAAGCTGACACACCTCCTTTTTCCCGAAAGGGTGGGATAAGGGGAGTTTTTCCAATTTAAGTGACATTATTCGACTTTGGAATTATTTTTTATTTAATTTCAGAGTCGCCACTTGGAATAATTTATGGTGTCCCAAGTCACCGGTTTATTTAAATCTCAAGTCGAGGAAATTTGACTCCGTAAAAGTATGCGAAACCAGAAGACCGAGTAAGAAATTTTGTTAACCCGGGAGAAGGTGTTAGGCACTCCCGAATTTCGTGATTCTAGCACGGCCACTTAGTGATTCATACTTGGCTTAAATTATCTAATTACTCAATTTTATGACCTATGTGTATTTTACCTTTTATCGCTTCTAATTACCCGATAATTCATATTTAATGAATTATCTTAAGATGAGTTATGCGTACGTATACTCTTTTAGTTTTGGTGCGTCAAAAATTATGTCACGCGTACATGTACACAATTCACGACATTTAGTTGTCAAAGTCGCGCGAACGCGTACTTTGAATTTATTTAAAAATCGGCGCTTAAATCATGTCACGTGTACGTGTACACAATTCACGACATTTAGTTTATTTGAGAAAACGTTTGGTCAAAGTCGCGCGAACGCGTATCTTGAATTTATTTAAAAATCGGCGCTTAAATCATGTCACGTGAACGTGTACACAATCATGTCACGTTCGCGCGACTTTGACCAAACGTTTTCTCAAATAATTACGCGTACGTATACTCTTTTAGTTTTGGTGCGTCAAAATTATGTCACGCGTACGTGTACACAATTCACGACATTTAGTTGTCAAAGTCGCGCGAACGCGTACTTTGAATTTATTTAAAAATCGGCGCTTAAATCATGTCACGTGTACGTGTACACGATTCACGACATTTAGTTTATTTGAGAAAACGTTTGGTCAAAGTCGCGCGAACGTGACATGATTGTGTACACGTTCACGT
>ML268499.1:0-31774 GCA_005239495.1 Nicotiana undulata | reverse complement strand
TATGCCCAACTCACTTCAACAACTGTTGACTCTTCAAGTTCATTATAGTCTCTCGACCATACCCGAAGTTCTGTCTTCAAGTTGTCATTTTCAGCTTCAGCAGCTTCAAGGGCAACCTTCAAATGTGCGACTGACTCCTCCAGATTTTGGACCTTCGTCAAGGCTCCACGGAGATCTTCTTGGGCTTGGGAAAGATTACGTACCAGCTCTCCAGAATACTCTTCTTTTTGCCCCAACAAGTCCTTCAAGTACCGGATCTCTTCTGTGGCTTTTGACAGCTGCTCAGCAAGCGAAGATTTATTGACTTGGCTAAAAGAAGTCTTCTCCAGTGCTAGCTCTCCTTTGACAGTCTTCAGTTGCTCCTTTAAGGTATCTCGCTCTTCTTTCAGAGCTTCCATCTCTATTTGAAGGCTTTCATATTGTGCTTTATTATCATCAAGCCCACACACCACTTGCAACTCTTTTTCATAATTAGAGATTCTCTTCATAAGCTCCAAACCAATAAGGTGCGTCTGCAAAATAAGTAAAACAATCAAAAGTGTTAAAATTGTAAATTATGAAATGTGCAAAATGTCTTTAAAAAAAAAAATACATACCTTTAAGGAATTATGCACCACTTCATTAGCCCAAGTGAGAGATATGGCTGTCAAGCTTGGCTCTTTCTTCAGGGCCAATCAAAGGCTTGAGCCACATTTCCGGCTCACCGGTGCTAATATTCTTAAAGAGGCTTCCACCAGCTGGAACCTCAATCATGACCCTTCTCATCTCCCTGCTGGAAGACCCTTCTTCTATAATAGAAGGCATGGAAGCAGGGACAGAAGGAGTAGCAGAAGAGACAGAGGGGCCGGAAGCCAGAAAAGCCACAGGTGCTTTAATAGAGACAGACAANTGAGATTGATCACGAGAAGAAGAAGGCCCGGTGGCCAACACGGAAGAAAGAGGTGCGGGAGTAGACTCGTCGTCCGAAACTACCCGCCTTCTTCTCACCCGGTGCATTAAAGAACCCTCTTCTTCACCCTTATCTTCCCCTCCAGAGCGGGGATCTTGGGCTTTCCTTTTTGAAGCACTGGTCAGAATACTCTAGACATGAGACAAGGACATCCTCGGAAGTGATGAAGATGCCCCACGGGTAGAAAACCCTATCAGAAAAAGAAAAGAGTTAATAAAAAAAAACTCAAGCAAGGAAGGGAGTGAGAAAAACTCTACTTACCATGGGTCTTGACAATCCACTTATACTTTGCCGAAAAGTACTTCCAGGATCTTTCCTCGGCAGGAGCAGCAGTCAACATTCTCTCTACCCAACTGCGAATGTCGGAGACATTCTCGACAACATTCATAGTTGCTGTAAATAAGAAGAAGGCATACACGGTGTTAGAAACACAAAATAAATTTTATGTAAATAAAACATGTGCGAATCAAAGTACTTACGTGCACGATTCCACTTCTCAGGGAAGGGAAGATTACTTTCACCCACTAAAACAACACTGGGAACAGCCACGTACCTAAGGTACCAACCTCTGTCTTTGTCATCGCCAGGGGTTACTAAAACCATCTTACTCCGAGCAACCAGAGTAAAAACCCCTTGACGGAATAAAGCAGGAGAATATAAATGCATCAGATGATAAAAGGTAAAAGGGATAGAAACCCTTGAATCTAGAACTCTCAGATAGGAAACAACACTCCATACTAGAGGACCAACATGTCCTAGGCAAATGTTGAAAAAACGACAAAATTCTATGATAACAGGGTCAAGAGGAGGCTGAAATCCTAATGTGAAAGGGTAAGTGTAGACGTAAGAAAAACCCATCCTGTAAGACGTAATTCTTTGAGTGTCACTTGGCACAAGAATGGGAACATTAGACTCCCAAGAGCATTCCCTACGAACGACAGGAAGATGACCTACAGTGATGATGGTAGCATATTTTTCGATGCTATCTAAAGAAGAAGCATGTTCGGCGATAGGAGAATTTACATCTGGGAAGACTATCTCAGCAGGAATGATTTCATCAACTCTGGGTTCATGAAAATCATCCTTGTTCCTAGAAACAGAATGAGAAGATCTACCTCTCGGAGAAAACAACGACCTAGCAGAGGAAGGAGAAGAAGAACCTCTAGTAGAGGTACGTCCCATGCTCCTTAATCGGCCACCTCTCCGACTCCTAGACGGAGCAGAAGAAGAAGCCAAAACTTCAACATCAATAACCTTTTCAGGTTGACCTGAGGAAGACATATTTATAAAATCAAGAAAGAAATTATTTCACAAAGAAAAGATTAAGTTATGGAAGTTTTTCGTGCTAAGGAAGAAAAGAAGACGACTATTTATACCTAATGGCGACCGTCGAAACTTAGAAAGGGAATGATGGAAAGTCATAATTAAAGGTGTCACTTCGGGATTGATGTAGCCGCAAAAAGCACTAAAAGGCGTCGGGTCGTTTTAGAACCAATCAGAAACAAACACGTGGAAGAAACATTAAATGGAAGTGATGTACGACACATGCTCCCATAAAAGAATACAAGGTTTCGAGGTAAAGCGATTACAAAATATTCCCGCCATAAATGAGTATTCACTTACCAAGTATTATACGTTCAGTACATGGCAAGTGGGGGGACTATCTGTATTGGTAAAAAAATATAGCCTCATACGTGTACAAATTTTGGATGACTCAGCCAACCAGGTGGACCAAATAAAATATCACACGTGGACACGGGATAAAAAGTTACGGTCAATACAAGGAATTAATCGCGGAAAGATCATCAAAGAAGAAGAGACACGATCACAACGAATCCGGGCGCAATAATGGGCCGATTCGAAGATTAGCAATTAATGTCTTGTACGTTATGTAATTCGTAAAATAACAGTTACTATTCATCATTGTAACGCCTCATAAATGTAATAATTAAGCATTAAATAGGCTATCATGACAGAAATACAAACGTTATACTAGAAGATCATCCCTATAAAAGGGATAAAAATGTAACAAACAGGATCATCTGATTTCTGGGATACTAAGCTATTTTATTCTTTGTATATTGCTCTCGAAATTATTGTTACTTTATTCTTTATTTTTCTAATTCGATTATCAATAACCCGAGTTTATCCTAAATTAAGCTTTAGTCAAAAGATCTTATTTTTTGGTTAAACAATCGCGGCTGAAGTTCTGCGATCGCATAGTAGAAAACCCCTGGGCAGAATGTTAAAAACTCATTTCGAGGGTTAAAGCCTATTTCCTCCATTTTCGAATTTTGGAGCTCGGGAAGGACGATTCTTGGAGACTTTTGCACCTGGGTAATTTGGGTAAGCGATTCCTAACCTATATAGATCAATTTCCATGAATCTAACCTTAAATTCTACCTTTAATTTCGAAAATCTTGAGTAGAAAATGGGAAAATGGGAAGAAACTTCATAGACCGAATTATGGGGTTTTGAGTGAGTATGTGACCTCCGATTTGAGAGATTTTTATATGGTTAGACTCGTGAGTGAATGAGGGTTCGGAAAACGTAAATTTTACCCGATTCTGGGATGTGGGCCCAAGGGGCATTTTGGTCAAAATTCCTAATTTCGCGTATTAGCTTCGACTTAATTAGATATTTTAATTTCTTGAAGTATTATTTATATTATGCAATCAAATTTATTAGATTCGGGCCACCCAAAGTTAGATACTCGTGGCAAGAGCGTGGTACGGAGTTGAGTTGCGTAGTCGAGGTAAGTGGCTTGCCTAACTCTGTGTTGGGGATATTTCCCTTAGGCATTTTAACTGATTTTTCACTATAAAAACCCCGTGTACGTGAGGTGACGGGTGTGTGCATGGGTTCTTTTACTGGATTTCCTTCGTTCTTTCTATGTCATACCTCATTTTCAATTCTATTATTATTGTGATCGTTTTAAACTGAGTAGCAACTTAAGATTTAAACATGTCAACCGATTTTACCTGATTTTTCACTCACTACTACTATTTGAACCTTGATGAAGTATTTTACTCTATATTGCCTACTGTTTTTCCTAAACTATTGAATTACGCTGCATCCGGTATACATCTTGCACTTAATATTTAAATTGGGACTACGGACCGAGATCCGGGAGCTTTTCCCCTTTACTGCATAACATATTTAAATTGGGACTACAGACCGAGATCCAGAGCTTTCCCCTTGTACTACATAGCATATTTAAATTTTTGGAACTACGAACCGAGATTCGGGAGCTTTCCCATGTACTGCATTGCATATGTACGTTGGGACTACGGGTTGAGACCCGGGAGCTTTCCCCCTATATTGTATTGCACGATTATATATTAAGTTATATGATGTGCTAAGTTGAGGGCTACTTTACATTATTCTTTCTAGCTTTACTTTAAATTTCCGTTAATTATTTCCATTTATTTGCAACTGTTAAATTATAACTGTTTTATTTGCAAACTCAGTAGAGCCTCAACCTGACCTCGTCACTACTTGACTGGGGTTAGGCTTGGCACTTACTGAGTACCGAATGTGGAGTACTCACGCTCTTCTGCGCATGTTTTCCCCATGTGCAGATCCAGGTACCAGTACGCAGTACCGAGGTTAGGAGCAGCAGCAGCTTTTGGAGACCGTGAGGTATTTCTGTCGCGTCCGCAGAACCTTCCGAGTCCCCTTCCTTATTCTAATATAGTCATAGTACTTAGACATAAATACTTTCCAGTTTCGTTGTATAGAGCTATAGTGTACAACTTGTGACGTTGTTGATATTTTGGGTTTTGGGCAGAGTAAAGCTGTAAATGCCGAGCGGCACAGTTTAATAGTATTGCATTTGCTTCATCCTCTATTATTGTGTTATTTTTACATTTTGATTTCCGCACATCTTTAAGCTTACCTAGTCGTATAGACTAGGTGCCATCACGAAACCCTGCGGAGGAAAATTGGGTCGTGACACATGTAGTGAACGATGAAGTTGGCTCGTTCATCTTTCATCTATTCTTTTCCAAATTGGACCATACTTTCTTTCATTATTATCACAAGTAAGAGCTATATTTTCCTTAGCCTTAGTCATTAAATGATACATATATCCCATACAATGCTTCTCTTCTGAATCAACTTCTCTTAGAACACTCACTAAAGGAGTAACACTCCTCACACAGTAAGCAATATGAGGCCAAAAAGTTAGTTCAAATAGAACAATAGCTCTTGTTTTCACTCTTTCATGTTTCTTAGCCCAAGTAGAAGTATTCCAAGCTTCGGAAGAGAACATAGATCGCAGGACTTGTTTTTATTTTTGAATATTTTGAAGAATCAAATATGCAGTAGCAAAATGAGTGACAACAGGACGAAGAAGTTCATGATTCTTCGTGAAAGATCTCATAAAATCCAATACCCAAGTATGCCCATAAAATAAACTTTACCATATCATTTGCCCTTTTGAGTGTCTCTTGATGAATTTTCAACTTACCTATATCCTCTAACATGAGATCAATGCAACGTGCTGCACATTGGGTCCAATAAATATGAGGTCGAGTTTCCATTATCTTTTTTCCAACATTGACAAAATTCGAACCATTACATGATGAGGTACCATACTCACCACCAATATTACTTCCTCCAATTGCAGCAATTCGGATTTCTTCTATAGTAGCATTTCGCCTAGCTTTTGAATTTTTCAACTCTAGTAATGCTTTCTTACATTCTTCTCCTACATCAGCAGGAACCTTGGAACAAGGCTTCATTCCTTTACGAGTACTGAAAAAAGGGATCTTTTACGTTGTAGAATATGGATCACTCATGAAGATAAATAATTAAACATAAATTGAAAAAGATTCCATATTTTCCTCGACGACAATCAAATTCCAATTTCCATATACAAAAATCAAAGTTATTCAACATACCCACTTGCTCATAAATCTAATCAATACATATTGAATCACTCATACATATAATCCCATATTATATTTTGAAAGAGATCAAGAGAAACACTGAACTTGAAGAACTAATTACATATATTTTAATAACTAACAGTGAAATATAAAAATAGAGGAAAGTAATGAGTTCAAAATAATAAATATTTTACTTGGAGGAAGGAACAAACCTGTTGAATTTGATGTACGAAGGAGAATGAAGTTTTTTGTTGCAAAAAAAGTGATAAATCTTGCTCTTGGTAGAGGCAGACTAGCGGAAAGAATCGAGAAAGACTTCTAACTTCGGGCTTTTAGCAATATTAAAAAATTTACTTTTAAATTTAATGTTTTTAATTCTTTTTTAAAAAGATGTCTCTTCGGCTAACGCCTCAACCAAAAAACTCGCCTGGCTGTACACCCCGAACTTCTGAGCATATGCCTTACGATACTTTCTCCCCCACCATCGCCTCAGGGCTTTTTTGGTACGCCTTGCCCCGGGGCTCGCTCCGCAAATGCCTTTTAAAACACTGATACATATCTGGGAGTATGTAAAGGTATGAGCACTAATCCAATTATTTTGGCTATATTTGAAGAAAGAGATACGATTTTTATGCCTTCTATTGAGAACACTTATATGGAAGAACTTAGTGCTCGCGTCCCCCTTGCTAAACCAATTAATACGTGACCTAAGTTTCAATAGTTTTCCTCAATTGTAAGAATATTGTTATAGTCATTAGTTAAGGAATGCTCAAGTTCCTTGAAGAAATTACTAGTAGGATAATGAGGGGATTTTTGAAGGCCGCAGAGTCTCGCAAAGATTTGCCTTTTCATTTGTACAACATTACCAAAAGTGGTGGCTTCCCATTTTTCAACATTTTCGCTTAAAAGACTAGTGGCATTTGGTGGGGTTTGACCATTCCAGCTTCATGAATTATGGAGTTGAAGTCTGGATGGTGGCACCAATATGTTTCAAGTCGAAAAATGTGTTGATTGGTATTTTTATTGCGCTGGAAGAGAGAAATAAGTAGGGGGTTATTATCAGAGTATGTTTTTTGTAGGTGAGTAACGTTTGTATTGGGGTATTACTCTAACCAATGATTATATCAAGTGTATTTTGCTCCTTTAAAGCCAAGATCTATGAGGTTACAGTGGTTAACACAAAATTGAAAGCGAGAAACTCTACTTCTATTAATTGGTCTTCCTCCTCACTTATCTTCTTGGCTAATAACCTCATTAAAGTCCTCTCCTAAGAAACACATTCCTTTGTAGTCATTGGCTTAATTCTCTAGGTTATGCCACAATTGTTGCCTATTATTAACGTCAGTACTAGCACAAATAGTGCTAAATACCCAAGGTCGGTGGTTTGGGAGTACCTGGGTTATTGCATGGATCTCCTTACCATCTAGTCGAATATGGTTGTGGTGGACATTGTTTTCGTACCAAAGGATGGCAAGTCCTTAAGATTGACCTTGTGTTGGAACTTTGACCATGTTTGAAAAATGAAATTCAACCCTAAGGGTGATATGATTGGTCATCCTTGTTTCAAGTAGGGATACCACACATGGATTATGAGTATTGAGTAGGTCCCTAACGTTGCACCTAAATTCATCATTGTTTCCACCCCTGAGGGGAGACCATTTGTATAGTTCCGTTGGACACTTGCAAACATATTTCTTGTCCTCCATTGCTTGGAATAATATAATTTTGACTTCACAAAGGTTTGAAATTTCTGTGAACGATGTTATGGTTAATAGTAGGATGTTCAGACCTTATTCCACTATCTCTTGTTCTCCTAGTTTTGGTGCATTGTGATGGGGATTTGGGGGCTCTTAATGAATGTTCATCAGGGCCAGAAAGTATTGAGGAATGGGTTGCCATGCATGAATTAACCTATGGAACAAAGAAAGGAAGTTGATATAGGAGTTGCATATTCTGTAGAGGGTTGAAATGTTGTGGGAGGTTCCAATGAGCCTGCATGTTGTGGAGTAAGGCTGGTGCTATGGGGTCAGGAATATTTGTTAGCCAAAGATAATTGATGTAGTTTGACATTGCCAACCTCTTGCCTTCTGAGATCAATTATGCTAAGATTTGTGGATTTTGGGGGTACAAATAAGACCTCCTGGTTCTGGATATTCAAAGTGAAGAAGGTTACTTGACCTTGTAGGCGTTGTTCGAGCCACGCTGCTGGTTGGTGTTCCTGTAGTAGGGCATTAGTTAATATATCGAAAGATTTTGGTTTGGTATTTGGTTTTCCATTATGAAAAGTAATGATTGATGAAGAGCTTGAGGGAGTGGCGTTAATGGTATTCTCAGTTGATGGTTCATTCGTGGTTGAAGCATGATGTTTAGGAGAAGATATATTAGATGAGAAAAATTGGGGGGACGTGCTCTAGTGACTGTAGATCACTTAATAAAGCTTTTGTTTGCATGTCCTGATTTATTCCTTGTAAGGGTAGATTACACGTCAAGGGTGGGTTGTTTTGCATGGCTACTTGGCAGGAACTTGTTAGCCAAGTAATCTAGGGGGGTTAGTAGTGGTTTTAGATTTTTTTAGTGATAGTAGGGTTTGCGTGTCTTTTGGAGGGTTTAGAGATAACATCGTTGTTTTAGTAGGGTTAGGATCTTTGCATGAATTATTTTTTTCACATGTCATTTTAAGAGTAGTGGGACTAGAAGGGCTTCTTGGAATTAGTGATTGACCTAATTTTGTGTTTTGGTTGAGGTCATGAGCATCTAAATCCATATCATTGAAGTTATTAGACTGAATTAAAACATTATTATCTATAGTAGGGAGAGCACAAACTTTGTTAGAAGTATTGATGGGGTTGCTTAGGGTTTGCGTATTCTCCCTCGTAGTAGTATTATTAGTAGTAGTCTTATAAGAAGAGGAAGTATTTTCCAAATGACTCATTTTATCAGATTGCTTTGATTTAAAAACAAGCTATATTGTTTTTAGAAACTTACATGATAGCGCATCAAATATTTTGATATTAATGCATTGGCTTGTCTTTTGTGATGTATCATAGGAGGAACTGGTTGCATGCCTTTGCAAGGGGATAATGATCTGATTGATATGTTTGGGAATAGGGGATCATGGAGTTTATTTTGTTATATTTTGCTTCTTCCTCCTTTCGTTAGTTGCTTTTCTCAAATAACTTTTTCTTCACCCCCCTCCCCCCCAACCCCCCTTTTATTATTAAAAATAAAAAATAAAATACATGGCCCTATATATATACATATATTAAGTAACTTGCTTTTATAGGCTTAAAGAAAACTGTATAAATAAATAAAAATTTAATATTTGGGCCAAAAGAGGCTGGAAAATCAACCATTACTAATTCGTTTATTGGAAGGTCATTCCCAGAAGGGTACGAATCAACTACTGCTGATCAATATGGAGTAAATATTGTTGATCTCGGGGGGGACTAAAAAAATTCTTGTGCAACGGGAGATACCAGAAGATGATGTGAAAAAGCTTTTATTTCGCAAGAATGCTTTAGCAGATTGTGATGTAGCGTTATTTGTCCGTGATAATTCACGCGAAGCTTCCTGGAAAAGAGCAACAGATTTACTGGTGGATGTTGCTAGCCATGGAGAGGCCACTGGGTATGAGATGTCATGTCTCATTGTAGCTGCTAACGATGATCTGGATCCTTATTTGACCGAAAAATATACTAGAAAAAATAAAAGCAATAGCTTTCTTATGAAAATTCTAATTAAAGAATTTTTTTTTAGAAATAAAATTTGTACTATAAGAATATGATTTTTTTTAATTAAATAAAATCTAGAGTAAGATAAAAATTTAAAACATCAAAATTAGACCTAAAAGGAATATTTATACTAAAATAGTATAAAATTTGAGTGTGGCCAAAAATTAGTTGTTCACACATGTGTCTATACGGAGGAGTCGACCAATTGAGTTTCCAATCCTGCCAAGTATTATCCTGTCGTAAAATTCCGTGGGTAGTTGGGGAAGAAGAACCCAGAATGCTGAGTGAACTTCCTTTGTTTTGCTTGCTACATAGAGAGATAGTGTCCATTAATGAACCAAGGGCTGTTTTGTAGAACACTGGCCATGTTTTCTGCCTTAGTGGATTTGACTACGTAAAAATCAGACACAAGATTAATTAATGGGAAGGGTTCATTTGGTTTTCAAAGGTCTTGGACTTTAGTTTCTAGGTGTTGGTGGAGGAGACGTTTGCCCAGGAGTTTAACAATAAGGGAAAATTTTCAAGGGGTACCGTGTACATTCTGCCTCTGTCTTCTTCAGTCATGCGATACTTTTTAGTTTGGAGGATATAGAGTTTGGGGTGTAGTCACCGCCATTGACCCAGAATAATCAAATATGTGGGTGTTTGCATTGATTAGGAATCTGTCACGTTTTCATGAAAAAAATATTTTTCTTTAAAATAGTAGGTGCTTGTATTTATATGTGTAGAATTAATGCTGGGGATTGGAAGGTCCTTTCTATGTTCGGGGTTTTGGGTGAAAAAATTGTCCCAGATAAGTCTTTTGTGTTGGTTGAGTTCATGGATAAAGATGCGTTGAATGAAAGGAATGTGTATGTGTGTGTAGTTCTAGGGAGATACCACTTCTATAGTTACATAATGTTCTTCTTTTTACCTAGTTAATAATGAATTATTAATGAAAAACTCTTTTGAAAGAGCATTCCTTTGTCAGCTAAAGCTACGGGCTGTAATTATTATGAAAAGTGTGCATAATCCCCGGTCTTTATATATATTTTTCAACAATAATTCTAAGTACTAAATGTAATTTAACTTTTGACCATGTTAGAACCTTCAATAATTGGTGAATTTAGGTTGTGAAGAATGACATTTTTAGGACCAATGTTTAAAACATAGCTAGCTTTTGCAATGTCCTCCGTTCGAACTGAAAAAGTGAGTTTGAACTTCAGGACATTGTGTCGTGATGTTTAATTTTATTGGTTCAAACTTACAAATGTTATCCTGAACCAGTTTAAACTTCCCCAAGGAATATCTTTTTGTAGATTGAGATGGATTGATCTTCGTTATCGTGCCTCCTCGAGATAGAAAGTGTAACTATCCACTGTCCCGAAATTCGATCATCATATCACAATTTTTCTTTTTCCAATCCGAACTTAAGTGGGCATTTGGACATAAGAATTGTAAAATTCCAAAAAAAGCTGAAAAAAATTGTCAAATGAAAATGATATTTGAAATTTAGAGTTGTGTTTGGACATAAATATAATTTTGGATTGTTTTTTGAAGTTTTGTGAGTGAAAATTTTAAAATACTGCTTTTTGAAGTTTTTCGAATTTTCGAAAATTTCAAAATGCATCTTCAAGTGAAAACTGAAAATTTTATGAACAAACACTTATTTCAAAATATACGTAAAAATATTTTGGAAGAAAGAAAAAAAATTCTTATGGCCAAACGGGTTCTAAGTTTCCTAAAATTCAACTTTTCAGTTCAAACTATAGGACAGTAAAACTGAAAATTCCAAATGGAATTTATTTTTCAGAAATAGATATCCAATTTCACACCCACCTAATGTGAAAAAGTTAAGGGTGTTTGATAGGTTATATCTCAAAACTTAAGGAGTTAAGCACAATTTAACCCGACTATCGGGGTTGGAATATAATTACTAGTAGTATCTTTCTTTCCTCTTTCACATTTCTCTTCCCTCACCGGTCTCCGACTACACCTCCGACAAAAAAATGGCCGACGACACAGAAAATCCACAATCCGACGCCGGCGCCGAATCCGAACACGAGCCCGAAGCTAAAGCGTTACGTCTCAAAAACCTAGCGGAGCAGAAATACAACTCCGGCAACCTAAAATTAGCTCTCAAATACGCAAAACGAGCTCACCGTCTCAACCCTAACCTCAACGGCGTCTCCGAAATGCTCACTTCCTTCAAAATCCTCCGTACATCGACCATTAACGCCGCTGACACTTCAATTCTCCCTGACTACTACAAAATCCTCCAAATTGAACGGTTCTCACACATAAACACCATAAAAACACAGTACAAAAAGCTAGCTCTAACCCTACACCCTGATAAGAACTCTTACGTGGCATCAGAGGAGGCGTTTAAGCTTGTTAACGAAGCATTTAGGGTTTTATCGGATAAGATTAGGAGGAAGGAGTATGATGTGAAACTTAGGGTTTCTATGCAGTCGGATTTAGTGGCCGAGGAGGGTAGTGAAACGACGACGTTTTGGACGGCGTGTTCGGGGTGTAGATTGTTGCATCAGTTTGAGAGAAAGTATTTAGGGCATAATTTGATGTGTCCAAGTTGTAAGAAAAGTTTCGAGGCGATTGAGGTTGAAGGAAATAGTGAAAATTTAGGGGTTTCTGAAGGGACAAGAGTGAGTGCTAGGATTAAGGCTAGGAAAAATGTGAATTTGGGGTTTTCAAGAAATGGGGAGTTAGGGGGGAAGGGGAAAATGGGGAATGTTGGTGAGGTTTTGAAGAGGCCGAGAGGAAAAATGATGAGAAATGTTGATGAAAATGGTGTTGGTGATAAGGGTATAAGGCCAAAGAGGGTGGTGAAAGTAAGGGATGTGGACACGGAAGGAGATATTGAGAGCGATAATTGTTTGATTGAAGGGTTGAGGTCGAGGACTAAGGGTAAAGTGAGAATTGGTGATGAAACTGAGGTTGTAGGGGCAAAGAGGGCGATGAAAGTAACGAATGTGGACATGGAAGGAGATGTTGAGAGCGATGATGGTTTAATTAAGGAGTTGAGGTCAAGGAGTAAGAGTAAAGTGAGGAATGTAGATGAAGGGGAGGAAGAGACAATGACATTAGCTGAGATGCAAATGTTAGTAAAAAAAAAGGTGAATAAGGAAAAGGTGGAGGTAGGAGAGAAGAGGGAAGAAAAGGCGGAGATTGATAAGGCAGTGAAGTTTAATTTAACAGAAAAGGTAAGCGAGGAAAGAAAGGAGACAGGTTTGAGTTTCATAGACGAGGAAGATGAAGTGGAGATGGAGAGGCTGATTGCGAGAGTGAGAGAGAAGAGGGTGAGGCGTGAGTCGTTAAAGGGGGATGGTTTGGAGCATGGAGGAAAAGGAAGGGATTTAGATAGAAAGAGGGGTGGTAAAGGGTCAAGGCAGGATGATTTGGAGATAGTGGCGGAGAATGAAAAGGAGGAGAATGAGAAGGCGATGGAGTTCAATTTAACGGAAAAGGAAAGTGAAAAAAGAAAGGAAACTGAAAAAAGAAAGGAAACTGATTTGAGTTTGATAGAAGATGAAGATGAAGTGGAGATGGAGAAGCTTATTGCGAGGGTGAGAGAGAAGAGGGTGAGGCGTGAGTCGTTAAAGGGGGGAGGTTTGGAGGATGGAGGAAGAAGGGACTTAAGTAGCAAGAGGGGTGGTAAAGGCTCAAGGCTGGATGATTTGGAGATAATGGCAGAAAATGAGAAGGCGATGAAGTTCAATTTGATGGAAAAGGAAAGTGTGAAAAGAAAGGAGACTGATTTGAGTTTGATAGAAGAGGAAGATGAAGTGGAGATGGAGAATCTTATTGCGAGGGTGAGAGAGAAGAGGGTGAGGCATGAGTCGTTGAAGGGGGATAGTTTGGAGGATGGAGGAAGAAGAAGGGTTTCAAGTAGGAAGAAGGGTCAAGGGTCCAGGCATGAAGAAAATGAGCAGAATAAGAAGGGAATGAAGTTTAATTTAGCGTTAATGGAAAGTGAGAAAGGAAAGGAGACTGATTTGAGTTTGATAGAAAAGGAAGATGAATTGGAGATGGAGACACCGATTGCGAGGGTGAGAGAGAAGAGGGTGAGGCATGATTTGTTAAAAGGGGATGGTTCGGAGGATGGAGGAAGAAGAAGGGTTTCCAGTAGCAAGAGGGGTAAAGGGTCTTGGCAGGATGTTTTGGAGACAATGGCAGTGGAAACTTTTGATCTTTATAATTTTGACAAGGATAGAGTAGAGAGGAGTTTCAAGAAAGGACAAGTATGGGCTGTTTATGACGATGATGGAATGCCAAGGGATTATGCTTTGATTGATGATGTTATTTCTGTGCATCCCTTTGAGGTGAAATTGAGTAGGTTGGAGTTCCAAAGTAATAGTGATGAGGCACTGCTACATTGGGGGAAAATGGGTTTTCATATTTCTTGCGGGAAGTTTAAGGTGTCTAGGCATGCTTTGGTTAAATCTTTGAAGAAGTTTTCACATGTTGTTGATTGTGAAAGAGCAGCAAGAGAGTTGTATAGGATTTACCCCTCGAAAGGTTCAGTATGGGCATTGTATAAAGAGAATGCTTTAGGTGCTGGCAACAGGACTCTATTAGTTGAGGATAAGCAATCTTATGATATTGTTGTATCTTTGAGTAGTTACACTGACTTACATGGCGTGAGTATTGCATATCTTGAAAAAGTTGATGGGTTTAGGACGATTTTCAAGAGGAGAGAGATTGGGGCTCATGCTGTTAAGTTGTTAGGGAAGGATGAGCTTGGGTTGTTTTCGCATCGGATTCCTGCAAGGAAGCTATCTGATGAAGAAGCCTCAAACATCTCCAAGAATTGTTGGGAAGTGGATCCTGCTTCATTGCCTCACGAGTTCCTAGCTATTTTGGGGAGTTAAAGTGTATGCATATCAGATCGAAATGGACTTGTTGCACTCAGCTATTACCTCTTGAGATCCATTTTAGGTAAAAACGGTATGGATTGAGCATGATGTTATTCTAAATCAGTCTGTTATTAGAAAGTACTCTGCTCACATATCAAATTGTATCTGGTTCCTTGCCATCCTTGTAAATGAACAACAATGGTCAACATCAGACCAACATGGCCTTTTTGATCTCGCACTACACTTCCGCATTTGATACACCTGTTGATAAAATACATCTTAGTTATTCCCGTAAATAAATAAGACATAATAAAAACATTCAGCAATACTGACAAAAATATGGAGCCATCTTGCTTCTCATCTCCTTATCTACACTTTTCCTACTGCAGATATTTATTTCGCTCTTGGTTATTCATAATATAACAATCATCAGCTTCATCCTCTACTACTGTCACATACGAACAACATTTAGTCTGAGCCAAGCACATGAAAATATATTACAAATGTTCTATTTGCAGTAAAACATTTTTTGTGGAATATACTTTTGATAACCATTGATGACGGAATATATTCCTTGTCGCAAATTTTGTTGATATTCAAAAGACCCTTCGTCACCTTCATGCTTACCTCCCTATTGCTGTTAATCGTAGTTGGCCTAGATGTATGAGAAAGTTGGTCAAAGTAGTCCGAGAAGCATAAGATGCAGCAACTAGAAAAAAACACCGACGTCTCCGGTCAAGCAGTGGGAGCAAGTGGTGGACCGACGCCAGAGTAGCGAGGACAGTTTCCTGAGAGACTTCATTTATCGCCCTTCAGATTTTGGAGACTTTCACTTCTTCTCCTTGAACGTCAATTGTTCTAATAGTAGCTTCTTTGCCTTTGATGGTGGAAATTGGTTCTTTTAGAGGAGCATACCTAACATTTTAGTAGTTGTAATTGTGTCTGCAGATTTTGTACACTCTCCTAGTGAGTCTCCAGGAGCAAGAGACCTTAATGGTCCTGTAAATTTGGGGTGACATTAACCTGATCTGTAAATCTGATACATACCATTAGTGGTCCTCTTTGTTACAAAAGTGAGGTTCACTTTTAGTCAACCCTAGATAGAAATGTTATACAGCAGTGTGGCCGCATGCCTGTATTTAGTAGTTACGGAAATGAACAAGGCCTTCACCTTCCAGATCAGACGATCATCAAAATAACAAGGCCTTACATGATTTCTCCTGATTTTCTCCTTTTGTAGGTCAATTGCTCTTATGTTGTCGCATTTACTCAAGTAAAGACCATTTGATCATCTCTTCATCGGTATTGGATTAAACAGGATAGCGAGCTTCTCAATAGGAACTGCTGACTCAGGTATTTGTCCAGGATTTTTAAATTCCGAAAGGAAAGACATGGGAATTCTTTATAAACACAAGGTTGCATGATTCTTTGGTAGAAAGTATTAGGATTTTTTTGCTATCTTCAGATTCAGAGCTCATTGAGGGGAACTGCTGGCATAAGAGAGTAAGTAACAGGGTTGCATATGAGTAGTTGCAACCTTTTGATATGGTAACAGATGAGTCCCACTAAATGTGGCAACAGGAAAGAACTAGCTGCATCTAAATGTGGATATTTCTCAAGTTGTACAGAGTTAGTTGCCTCCATCTAATGCCGTCCTATTCTTCTCCTTTGGAAGAATCCATATCAGTACAACTCGAAACATCCCATACCCGGTGTCTACCACAGGCCCAGCTGTGTAAAATGTCCTTCACAGTACTCAGTTTCATCCACTCTACTCCAAACAACCGGTAGATGATGAATGTCAAATTGAGAATCAACCATGTAAAACCAAGGCTTTCTATATGAGATTTCGCGGCAAGGTGGAAGTGGGGAAGTTGCTGTAGATTTCCACCTCTTGCATTATTGAGCTGTGGTTAACTGTTACTTTCTCTTTGGATTTAGTTCTGAACTCGTCACCATAGATGTACACTCCAACAGAAATTGCTGCTGTTCATAAACTACAGTTAGGCAACAGAGGAAACATGTTAGGATCAACTTCTTTTAGGGACTATTGAAATCTTTTTTTCTTTCTTAGTTTTATGTACAAAAATATGTTTTCGTGTAAGTAGCATAATTTATAAGTAGGAGAATTTTGGAGGTACACATCGAGGTTGGTTTAAGTTCTAAGTCAGTAGGTACGAAATACTATACCAACTAGTAATATTTCTACTTGTTACAATGATTACAAAGTAGTAAAATCAGGTCATAGAGAAACAGGGTTTAAGTCATATTCGTCGTAGGGGGACAGGCCTCACGAACTATATCCATCCAAGGTAGTAAAATAACAAAAAAACAAAAAAACAAAAAAAGGAAACTCTATCCAATTTTACTGTTTCTGCCCCTTTTTAGTTTGGTTATTAATTATTTTAAAATATTTCAATTTCATTATACAGGAAAAAAGCCCCAAAAAATTAATTTATATATATATATATATATATATATATATATATATATATATATATAAGGAGAGGAAAAAGCCATCTTCTTAAACCAAGCATCAGCCTAGAAAAAAGTCATTAATTATTGGTTATTGTTTTTGGATTTAAATATCTATCTATATATTATTAAAAAGAGCGAAAAAAGCCCTCTTCTTTAGCGAAGTGGCAACCTTAAAAAGTCACATGACATAAGTAGTTAATAATTAGTTATTGGTTATTATTTCTGAATTTAAATATCTATAAAATAATAAAATAAAATATTTTATAATAAAAAATAAAATTGTAAAAAACACTTTTCATCAAATTGGAGAGTAGTTTCAAGTTGGAGTTTTTAAATCATTTAATATAAAAAAATGAAATTACAAAAACAAAAAAGTGCCTATCTAAAATTTCTTTGTTTTTTTAATAATTTTTATTTTTCCTTTTAAAAATAATTTTTTATTTATTCAAAAAGTTATTGAGAATTATAGAATAAAATATAAAATAAGAAAATATGTATTTTCTGTTATATTATAAAAGGAAAATAGCATACAAAATTTAAATAAAGTAATATACTAATAAAAGCTTCTATTAACAGTGCAATAATACTAAATATTGAATAATATCTATATCTATATGTTATTAGAGGAAAAAAACTCTCTCCTTTAGCCAAGTGGCAACCCAGTAAAAAACTACATTGCATAAGTAGTTCATAATTAGTTATTGGTTATTATTTTTGAATGTGAATCTCTATAAAATAATACCAAATTTTTGTAATAATAAAGAACGAAAATCTTAAAAAAATACCCATCCAAATTGGAGAGTAAACAATAGAATAAAACTAAAACTAAAAAATAATATTTCAAGAGTAATAAAATATATATTGTCTATTATATTACAAAGAGAAAATGAGCAGACAAAAATATTAAATAAAGTAATATGCTAATAATTTTTTTTATTAACAATGTAAACATACTAAACATTGGATAATGGAATAAAGAAAAATATAGAACAAAAAAGCTATTCAATAACTAAACAAGTCCTTTTAATTTAATAGCGATTTTATATTTGGTATATCACATTGACAAATAAGACGACAATTGAAATTTATTAAAGCAATACGATCTAACTTGTTCAAACAAGCTCGATCATAATTTAATTTAATTAATATTTTTTAATATTGACTGCGCATCGCGCGGTACGACTACTAGTCAATCTAAAAATAGAAAAAGTTAGTACCCAGTTTATTTTGTCTCATGGAAAAACAATTATACTAGAACATGACTTATACTTCTCCGCAAACAATTGGGAATCTTATAGAAATGTCTCAAATAAGTACTAACTTACAAATCTCTAACTATTAATCATAAACTAACTAAAACTAACCAAGCACATATGAAAATTTAAAAATCCAAATAAATAAGGTTCTTTCTCTCCAAGAATCACACGCAAAGATCTCCTTCCATACTTTTAATCGTGATCAGCGACATTAGATGTAATACGGAAAGAAAATTTCTTGGATGAGATAACAAACAAGGTGATGAAATACAATATATATATATATATATATATATATATATATATATATATATATATAAGATTTCAAAATCTAAAGGCAAAAAAGGATATTTTTCAACGTGTACGGTTAAAATTCATTGAAAACATATAAATGAGTCAATATACAAAATACGAGGAAGATTGGAGGTGATTTGGATTGATGTCAAATAAAAATTCATAGTTAAAATTGAGTTCAAAAAATTCTTCTAGGACATATGTATCACGCACACTCAGGTATACAGGGATATACACATGATACACATTTGATACAATATGATACACATTTTTTTCATATTCATCTTATACTTCAAATTTTCAATTCAAATCACCCTAAAACTCCACCAAACCATCCCAATACGGACATTCAAACTCCTTAAGATGTGTCCAATCTATTCTAATAACACCCAATCAAAAGAAAACAAAATATTTGACCTTTTTTTGGGGCTACAAATAGCTAATTGGATAATATTAGTAATATTTATGAATTAACTAATTTTTGTGATAAACTACTTATAAATAGACACAACTGATAGTTTCCCCAATTTTCTTAATTATCAAAAAGCAGTTAAAACCCGACCCGTAGTTAGCAACTTCTATACAGAGCAACAAAGTAAGTTGTGAGAATTTATTTAGTCCTGGAAGGGCCGAACTATTGGTGATGATGGCGTGATGAGGATGCAGGGCCGGATATGTATGCTCAATATGGATGGGCTTCAGAAGTTGATTATTAAGGAGGCCCACAGCTCGCGGTATTCCATCCATCCTAGTGTCGCGAAAATGTACCAGGACTTGAGACAACACTATTGATGGAGGAGGATGAAGAAGGATATAGTTGGGTTTGTGGCCAAGTGTTTCAACTGTCAGCAGGTCAAATATGAGCATCAGAGACCGGATGGCTTGCTTCAGAGGTTAGAGTTCCCAAAGTGGAAGTGGGAGCGGATCACCATGAACTTTGTAGTTGGACTCCCACAGACTTCGAGGAAGTTAGATGCTATTTGGGTGGTTGGATGAGATTTACATCAGAGAGATTGTCCGCCTTCATGGTGACCCAGTATCCATCATTTCAGATAGAGGTGCACAGTTCACATCACGGTTCTGGAGAGCAGTACATCAGGAGTTGGGTACTAGGGTAGAGCTGAGTACAACCTTTCACCATCAGAAAGATGGGCAGTCCGAGCGCACGATTCAGATTCTAGGGGATATGCTCCGTGCTTGTGTGATGGAGTTTGGAGGGTCGTGGGACCAATTCTTTCCACTTGCATAGTTTGCTTACAACAATAGTTAACAACCCATCATTCAAATGGCACCGTATGAGGATCTATATGGTAGACGGTGTCGGTCCCCAGTGGGTTGGTTTGAGCCAGGCGAGGCTCGATTGTTGGGTAAAGATTTGGTCCAGGATGCCCTGGATAAGGTGAAGGTGATTCAGGATAGAGTTCGCACAACCCAGTCCAGACAGAAGAGTTATGCGGACCAGAAGGTTCGCGATTTAGCATTCATGGTTAGAGAGGGGGTCTTGCTTAGGGTATCGCCTATGAAGGGCCTCTTGAGGTTCGGGAAGAAAGGTAAGCTGAGCCCGAGGTACATTGGTCATTTTGAGATATTGCGGTGTGTTGGGGAGGTTGCTTATGAGCTTGCCTTACCTCCCAGTCTAGCAGGAGTTCATCCGGTATTCCACGTTTCTATGCTCCGGAAGTATCACGGTTCGACTCATGTATTGGATTTCATCTCAGTCTAGTTGGATAGAGATCTATCTTATGTTGAGGAGCCAATGGCTATTTTGGACAGGTAGGTCGAAAAGTTAAGTTCAAAGACCAATGCTTCAGTAAAGTTCTAGTGGAGGGGTCAGCCTGTCGATGAGGCGACTTGGGAGACCGAGCGGGATATGCGCAACCGTTACCCTCATCTTTTCACAGCTTCAGGTATGTCTTTATACTCGTTCGAGGACGAACGATTATTTTAAGAGGGGGAGGATGTAACGACCCGGCCGATCATTTTTAGAGTTAGAGCCTCGATCCCTTATTAACTACTTTCCCCATATCTATTTTCTGCTATTGTGACTTGCCGTAATGATTTTTTTTTGATTTTCTGGGTGTTTTAAGACACTTAGTCCCTAAATGAGAGATTAAGTCTTAGAATTTGGACCGAAGCCGGAATTGTGTGAAGACGATTCCGGAATGGAATTTTGTTCATTTCGTTAACTCTGTTGGGTGATTTTGGGCTTAGGGACGTATCCGGATTGTGTTTTGGGGGTTCGTAGCTCATTTAGGCTTGAAATGGTGAAAATCGTAATTTTGGAGCTTTTGACCGTTAGTGGTCAGGTTCGGAATCCGATTCCGGAAGTTGGAATAGGTCTGTAGTATTGAATATGACTTGAGTGCAAAATTTTGGGTCAATCGGGTGTGGTTTGGTTAGTTTTGGCATCAATTGTAGAATTTTGAAGTTTCAAGTTCTTAAAGTTTGGATTGGAGGGTGATTTTAACGTTGTTTGATGTAATTTGAGGGCTAGACTAACTTCGTATGGTGTTTTAGGATTGGTTGGTATGTTTGGTGGAGGTCCCGAGGTCCTCGGGTGTGTTTCAGATGCTCAACGGGTCATTTTTGGACTTAGAGAGATAGCAAATTTTGCTAGGTTTTGTTGCAGACGTTTGTTCTTCGCGTTCGCGAAGAGGAGCTTGCGTTCACGAAGAAGAGCTGGGTCAGGAAGAGAAATTGCTCTTCGTGTTCGCGAGTATAGGGATGCGTTCGCGAAGGGTTGGCCATCAGTGTAATGCGAACGCGTGAATGGCATCGCGTTCGCGTAGAGGAAATGGAACAACTGGGTCCCCTATGGATTGTCCTACGCGTTCACGTAGTATTGGTCGCGTTCGCGAAGCTTCGGGAAACAGAGGGTACGCGTTCGCGAGAGGACCTTCGCATTCGCGAAGAGGGATTTTTGGATTAGTAAAGTGGCAACCTAAGCGAACATGAGGGAGTCTCCACGTTCGCGATGAAGAAATCTGGGCAGGCAGTATAAACATTTCAAAATCGAAGGTTGGCCATTTTTATCAAAACTTGAGGTTGGGAGCTCGAATTTGGACGAGATTTGGAAGGATTTTCAAAGATATCAATTGGGTAATGATTCTTAACTTGAATTTGGTTATATCCCACTAATCTATAATTAATTTTATCATTTAATTTCGGATTTAGAATGAAAAAATTGGAGAAATTTGAGAAAAGTTCTTAGGCCAAAATTTGGGGTTTTGATCGAGATTTTGGTATCGGATTTGAGTAACTTTGGTATGGTTAGACTTGTGAGTGAATTGGTGTTTGTATTTTATGACTTTTACCCGATTCCGAGACGTGGGCCCGGAGAGGCTTTTTGGGCGTTTTCCTATTTTCTTGCCTTAGCTTCGAATTCATTAGCTAAAATAGTTACTTGTAGCTCTATTTACGTTATGTAATGATATGATTAGATTTGGGCTTTTCGAAGTTGGATACTCGTGGCAAGAGCGTGGTTTCAGATTGATTTGAGCTTTGTTCGAGGTAAGTGGCTTGCCTAACCTCGTGTGGGGAATTTTGGTATTGTTTAATATATGAGTGCTGTGTACGTGAGGTGACGAGTATGTACACGGGCTATTTGTTGTAAAACCCTGTTTCTCACTAAAGCATAACCTATTTTTCCTTGTTTGAGCTAGCGTACGCAATTACCTTGTTTAGATTAGGAAAGCATGCCCATGTGTTTTGACTGTCTATTTGAAATATGTGCAACATGTTTAGAGAAACTCCTGTTGTTTTTGGTTTGAACTTAGCCTAAACTGTAGATTTCATTGCCGTAACTGTTGTGTTTATTGGTCGAGCTGCATATTTGTTTTGGGACTACGGATTGCATTCCGGGAGATCCCCAGCATTTCATATTTACTTTGGGACTACAGACGTATTCTAGGAGATCCCTCTGTACTGCATATTCACTTTGGGACTACAGATGTATTCCGGGAGATCCCTCTGTACTGCATATGTCACGACCCAACCTATGAGCCGCAATGGGCACCCGACACCTTACTCAACCGAGTACTAATATAACATATCTTTCTTATCATACTATCATGGGTAAATGGGCCAAAAGGGGCGTCATAAGATAACAAGAATAAAATATAAGTGCATACTAGACATAGGATGACCCAACAATATATAGAAACTTATACATGTGACATACGAGCCTATAAGGCTGATATGATCATTTGTAAACTAAAACAATAGGCCGACAAGGCCATACAAATATCCATATACCTGGCATATTCCTACAAGCCTCTAAGACTACATAAATGTCATATAGGTCAGTACAGGGCCCCGCCATACCAGTCAATACATGTCCCAATCATACTGACCAAATAGGCAACTCCGGAGCAAGTGGAGTGTAACAACACCTTCCGCTGAGCTGATAGCCTACTGGGAGGACTGTCAACTTGTCTATCGGGACCTGCGGGCATGAAACGCAGCGTCCCCAGACAAAAGGGACGTCAGTACGAATAAAGTACTGAGTGTGTAAGGCAGAAAAGCATAAATAAGAATAGTAATGTAAAGAGAGATATATGAAATACAACCTGTAGCATCTGAGTGCCTCTAAGAGATAGTGACATGAAATGCGTGATACATATATATACATAATCTTTTAAAAACATCCGCCTCTGTGGAATCATCATCATCATATCGTACCCGACCACGTGGAGCTCGGTAACACTCAATTGATAAGTGGTTGCACAATAGGTGTCGTACCCGGCCGACTATAGCGCGGCTCGGTAGAGTAAAATAGATACTATATATAATGCATGTTGAACTCATGGAATCACTCTCTAAACCTGTTGGAGTGACGTAAGGTAGTTTCACCTTCTATTAACATTATGGACATCATACCATGAATATGAACTTCACTAGGACTCAAGGATCATACATACTTTCTTAGTATAACTTTGTAAGGAAAGAACAACATGGACAACCTTAGTTTCTAGGAGTAAATTCATTATGAAATAGCGTATCGTTTACATTCGTTTCACTTTAGATCATGTCAAAAGAATGAAGGATGAGCCTTGACATACCTTAACTCCATTGAGTACTTCATACCTTCCAAGCAATTCTTCCAAAAAAATCTCAACTCAATCTACCACAGCATGAAGAGATTCAAAATCAATGCTAAGTAAAGGCTAAGTTCGCAACTTAAACTAGTAGCTCGTTTACATAAATTTGGGCAACATATCCCCTGTAACAAGGCCCTCCTCCAATACCATATACCAAAAAAACCAAGAACAAAACAATAACAACATGTATGCATTATTTCCCAACCTTATCTCCACCACAATATATCACAAAACAGCCTACACACCCTAATCATTTCATACATAAAACGACAACAAAAGTAGTGTCAAACAACCTAAAAAAATAACGACGAACAACCAGCTCACCATTCCGTATTATGTGTTGTTTTCCCACAAATTTTATCCTCCAAAACTCCATAAAACATCAGCACAAGAGGCCAACACGAAACAACCCACAAACAGTCCACTACAAGTCAAATAACTCGAACTCACGGCTTTCGATCACCGTCCCGTGAGTTCTAACTATTAGGAAATACATTTATCAACCTTAATTGATATTTAAACGCTTCAATACAGATATTAGACGTTTATTAACTATGAAGTACCTTCCAAAACTCTAACTACAAAGAAAAAAGAGAGGCGGTATAATGACACTTACGTCGTAGGGATCGTTTTGATGTTATCGCTTCTCGATTTCATGCCCGGGATGATAATATTCTTTGAAACCCTAGAAAAGAGATTAAGTATATGTTTATGGGTGTTCTTTGGTCGTGTTATACTGAAAAATTAAGAGAAATCCGACCTAAGACTTTATATATCAACTTATGAAAAGTCAAAGAGGTGCTAGCTCGTCACCCTAGCATTGGCCCATCTTCCGACGCTTATATCTTTTTATCCGGATGTCGTATAAAAAAATGGTTAAAAGGATTGGAAACTAAATTCCAATACCTTCAATTTGGTATATAATATGTCCCAATAAGACATCATATAACACACGAAATGTATTGCTAAAAAAGCTTTAGTGACACACCTACTTGTCACTTATGATGTCTGCGCAGTCTCGCGGAACGACAAATATATATCTACGTCTATGTCGTATCGATGAACGGTTTAATGCGTTGGAAACTAGACTCATAGTTCTTCAATTTGGTAGGTGGATAATCCCATAATTCCAAGTATATTGGGAGCAAATCTCAGCTACATTTGACTTAAGTTTCAACAAATTTATGAATGTAACTTGTGAAGACCTTTGCCAACTTTTGTTTCACAACTTGCTTGACTTCAAAACGTAGCACCCGGCTATCATACGACAAAAATAACTCATAGAATAACCTATTTATCATGTAATTAACCATAGTCTCACCCTAAAGTACATGTTATAACATTCCAAACTCGTCGACTTTCCACGAAACGTATTTTCTTCAATTGGTTTAGCTTATAAGATTTCCAACCCTCTTGGTACTCATTATTAATGATCTTAAATATTTGTAACCTCCAAGGTGAAATGATTAACTTACTTTATATTATTCCAAATATAGTCTTATTTATGAGCTTACATCAATTGACTTACGACGTACTCTCACGTACGAAAACATGGGGTGTAACAACATATTTACTTTAGGACTACAGACGTATTCCGGGAGATCCCCCTGTTGTTATTACTGCGTTCTGAGCTGTAGACTATCATTGATTTCTATTTCTGTTGATATTCTGTAATTATTTTACTGCGATATTTCTTCCTGTCTTATTTCATTATATTTTTACCAGTAGGGCCCTGACCTGACCCCGTCACTACTCGATTGAGGTTAGGCTTGGCACTTACTAGGTACAATTGTGGTGTACTCACGCCCTTTCCTGCACATGTTTTGCGTGTGCAGATCCAGGTACGAGCTATCATCCCCGATTCTAGTGCGTGGTTGCTGCTTTAGGAGACTTCAAGGTACATCTGCTCGCGTCCACATACCTCGAAGTCCCCTTCTATCCCCCTTGTGTAGAATTTTCGCCCGTTTTTCTTCAAACATTTATGTATAGAATAGTAGAGACTCTTAGAAGCTTATGACAGTCGACATTCCGGGTTTTGGGAGTAATGATCATTGTATATGCCGAGTATCACTATTCTGCGTATTAGTTTCATCTGTTGGTTTTTATCTTTATGTTTTCTTTCGTTTATGCAATAATAGGCTTACATAGTCGTAGAGACTAGGTGTCGTCACGACAGTTCACGGTTGGAGAAGTTGGGTCGTGACATTGGTTATTGAGTAAAAAAATCTGAACCAAACCGACATATTAATATATACTTTTAAGACTTTTTATAGAATTTTCTTTAAGAGCTGTCTAGAAATATTTGCGATATTCTTATGGGAGGTAATATTTAGTTAAATATGAAGTGCTTCATATTCAATAACTTTAAATAATGGGTTGTATGATCAGTTTCTTATCAAGTGTTAGTGAAATGCGTCAATCTTTTTGTTCTTCCGTATTTATATGTCAAGATCTATTAAATTCTTATACCTTTTTCAAATTTGAAATGGTATATCGATAATTTAAAATTAAATAGAACATATCATTTTATAGGTTCATATTTATTTTTATGTTTAACTATTAAATTCGGTTAATCTTGGAAGTGTACATCAACATAAAATTATTGTTAGACGAATAAAAAAATAACTATCGTGTGTTACTAAGAAAACTCTTCCATAAAAATATTTTAATAGATCATATATTTTTCATTCTTTTAATTTTTACTAAATATATTTTTTCTTATTAAAAATTTAACAAAGTAAGATTGAAATAATATTTATATAACGAAATACCCGACAAAACCGAACCAATCCAAATCGCTATAATTGATTTGGTTCGGTTTTAATAAAAACCGAACCAACCCGGTACATGTATAACCCTAAGTCCAACATAATAGTCCTTTGGTTTTTGGTCACCAACTCTCACTCGCTGCTAGAAGAGCGTGCCTTCACACTCCATCTCACAATTCCTTTCTCCATTCTTCTTCATCATCACCACATTTTTTAACACAGTCCAACATGGACCCCCACTTCTCACCCCCCTTTCCCCCAAACCAAACTCCCTCTCTCTTCTTTGTTGTTTAACATAGTACAATTACCCCTTTTGATTCTTGGCAAAATGGCTTTCTGGCCACTTAAATTTGCATGGCTTTTGAAAGCCGATACACCAAATTGTGAGTTTCTCATTTGAACACTCAAATTCGTGAAACCCACAACTAATAAACACGTTTGATCGTTGACCCATCCCATGTGGTGTCAGTTGGTCCTAGTCAGCTATGTGCGTGAGTCTCACGACTTTTAGGAGCGTGAGAGCCCCTTTCCCAACGCCTCGCAAAACCTCCCCCTCTCATCATCTGCTTAAACTCAGCAAAATTCACCATTCCATCTCCATCAATGTCCACTTTCTTTATCATTTGTTTGCGATCCTCTATTGTTCGTCCTTGCTTTAACCCTAACGACGCCAACACAGATTTTAATTCATCTTCGCTTATGAAACCATCTCCATTTTGGTCGAACACATTGAACGCCGCACACATATCTTCTTCTTTGTCGCGTTCGTCTGTTATCGTTTGGTAAATTGAACCGAATTCGTCAATGTCGACGCATCCGTCGTCGTTCACGCCAATTTTGTCGATCATTTGTGTCAATTCTGAATCTGGAATGAATATTCCCATGTTCTCTAACGAATCGTTTAACTAATTTTTGTTATTCTTCCGTCGCCGTTTCGATCGAACATTTGGAAAATTCGCCGGAGTTCCTCTATGGCCATTTCTCCTTTAATTTGTGGTGTAATTGGATGTCAGAAAGGGGGACCGGCGGTTGTTGTTGCGGCGCCGGCTACCGCAAGTGGTGGTGGTGTTGGTGGCAGCCAGTTTTTTGGGAATTGAAGAGAGAAGAATTGTTTGTAAATCGAATTTTGAAGAAAATGACTCGCAATGGAATTGGGAATTAAAAAAGGGGGACCCCAATCAGTGGGGTTTATTTCCCGCCTCTGACGTGTAACATTACGATTAGGTCGATGCTGACTGGATGGACACATTAGTGAATGTGTAATACATGCGCGGATGGTCAAGGGTAGAATGTGTTTATTAGTTATGTATTTCACGAGTTTGAGTGTTTAAATGGGAAAGTTCTAAGTTGGTGTATCGACTTTCAAAACCCCTACAAGTTTAAGTGGCCACGAGGCCATTCTATCTTGATTCTTTTATCTAATTATGTTTTTGCTAAATTTTCATATGGCTCATTGTGGCTAAATTTATCAAGCCTGCCCAGGTTGGTCCAAGTATTTTGCAACTGAAATTTGTACTCCATGGAAATGCAGAGGAAAATCATGGCGAGAGAAGATGGAGCCCGACTCAGTGATTTGCCCGATCCGATTCTACTCCACATCCTCTCTATGTTGCCGGGGCCGTACAATAAAGAAATTGTTAGAAGCAGCGTATTATCTAGACGATGGAGGTTTCTTTGGATGTCCGTTCCACTATCAGGCGAGGACGTACGTGGGTGAGGTGAGGGGTCACCGGAATTAAGGATGTTCATGGTTCGGTTTGAGTCGGTTTTTTCCAAAAAAGAAACCAAACTAAGTAAGTCGTTTTTCAAATATTGGAACCAATCCAAACCAATTAAGTCGGTTTTTTATCGATTCGGTTTTTGTCAATTTTTCGGTTTTTTCGATTATTTATCAGTTTTTTCTTAAATATGGGAATATACTACCAAACGCATATTATGACGACTACACTATTAAATCAATTATTATTTGAGAAATTTATCATTTACCAAGATATATTGATGATAATTGAATAATATAGTGATGAATAATTTAAGTACTCAACTAAAAATCGATTTATTTTTAGCATGAAATAATTTTTTTTATACTTAGCGAAAAGAAAATTACCAATAAAACTAGAATGTAAAGGCAAAGAATTAGATTATTAAATAGCAAAGAACTAGACTAAAAATATAAATGACTAATGTATACAATAAAATTTTAGAAACTTTATATAAAAAATATACATATATATAGGTGTAATAGTAAATTTAAATAACTACTTTTATAGTCGGTTTGGTTTGGTTTTTTCGGTTATTTTTTGATTGAAACCCAAACCAAACCAAATTTGACCGGTTTTTAAAATTCAAAACCAAAACCAAACCAAACCTAATATGTATTGGTTTTTTTGGTCGGTTTGGTTCGATTTTCGGTTTGGTTCGGTTTTTTCGGATTTTGACGAACACCCCTAACCGGAACCTGTTAACCTCGGCAAAAATACAGTATATGTATTTTGTATCTATATATATATATACACACACAGTAAGGACCCCTTAAATATTTTACGTGTGCCCCATAAACATTAAAACTGGGCAGAAGAGTTGGTTTAAGAAAGCACTCAAAGTGTCTTCACTTCTATGATGTCCCAAGATCGAATCCTATGTCCTACAAGTTTTATAATTATTCTATTGTGCTTTTACTGTTTTGAATTTAATGATTGTTTAATTACTTAGTAGTCAACCAATTATATTTTATAACCTTTTATGAATTCAATTACAATTTAATGCTTCTATATAATAATAAACTTAAAACTTAATTTACCTTTTTTTTCAAATCCCCGGCTCATTCAAAAGTCCAAATATTCATTGGCCTCCCCCTTCACAAATAGAGTAGCAAACTCTTGTGCCTCTCTTCAATGTAGTTAATTCCTTTTCAGTTCTATGCGTCTTTTCTAAATTCGATAGACCTATTAGGTGACGATAGGGATGACTACATTTGAGTCTCTTCTTCTTTGATTTTATTTTGAGTCAGTTTTTTTCTTTTGAAAATATTACGCTAGGAAAGATATTATAAACATATGCATTTTTTATTTATATAAATTATACTTAGATTAGCAGTTGACTCTTGCATCATTTGGAGGAGAAAGCGTTAAATTATATTTCAGGTATGTAATATACTACTTAGTTAAGGAAAAAAGGTTTATGTTGATTCAATATTAATTTAGTCATATTGCTTACATATGAATGGTCAACTGGAGCTGCCGATTATTGAAAACAGTCTACCTAAAAAGAGAAAATAGAAGAAAGATTCTTTTTTGATTGAGAATGAAGGATCCTTCTGTGATTGAAGAAAGGTCCTTAGGTGATTGAAGAAAATGTTGTTTTGCTTGGAATCGTTTTTTAGAAGTTCTTGTTCTTATGAATTAAGATAACATATTCTTGGCGACGTTTAATTCTTTTCAATCAAGTTCTAGTTTTAAGAGACAATGCCTCTTATTTTATAGATGAGTTTGATGTGAAATAATCCCGAACCTGCTATGAGTGGACGATGTACTTAAGTTATATTAGTACAAAATTAATGATATTCGATAATATCAAAATTTGTATTTTAATGATAGTAAATCATAATCATTAAGTTTTTATAGACTTGAACATGAACTTTATCGCTAGCTAGTACTTGGTATGCTAAAAATGGTGCCCCTGCTACGTTCAAATACTGGGTCCGCCTCTGCCCACTATCACTCGATTTAAACTTCCCTATTAGCGAAAGCGAAAAGGATACTCTTGATTACATGGCTTCCACCCATAGAGAGCTTCATTATTGGAGGTCTTGCCGGAAAATTCTGAAATTCAGGGTGTGGGGCCTTAGATACGAGGACCGTTATGCTAAAGATGTTGACCATACGAGATTACGGAAATGAGAATCATGATCTTTGGCTAGAAATATTAGCCCCGAGTATCCAAAATTTGCAACTTTAGGGGTGCTGCTGGAATTTGCAGCTTTCTACAGAGTTCATCGGATCTTGAGACATTGGTCATTAACTGGTAGAGTAAGTTTCTGTTAGACCTTTATTTAATGTGTAAGCAAAAAACGTTTCTGTATAGGAGGAGAACTCCTATTTCCAGTGTGAAACATAAGTAGCCTAAGTACTTACTACGTAATGAGCTTTACAACAATGGCTTCTAACTTGTGGAGACTTTCTCCCCTGTACACTATTTCCATAAGAAGTAAAAATGAGAACAAGTTAAAGGAGTATTCTCAGGTAACATGTGTGCTCACAGAAGGTTCTAACCGAGAGGTTCATCAAGTTGATTATTGGAGTTGCTTTAGGCTTTCTTCCGAATTTTGATTTTTGAATGAAAGGAGCTTTCCATTTGTCAAGCCTTAAGTGCCTTCTAGCTTCTCTTGATAATGAGTTAAAGCTGAAAAATTTCTTCTCTGCATCCAGTAGGCGACTATATCCAAGCTCCAACTAAAGAATCAGCCACACCATTGGCTTCTCTATAACAGTGTGTCACCTTGACGACTTCACTTTGAATCAACTCTTTATCTCTTCAATAATAGGTTCATAGCACCAAGAAGGTTTTGCAGCTCCCTTGTCGACATTCACCATAAGTAAGAGTCAGCTTCCACCCAAATTTTTCCAATACAATGTTGAAGACACCATTTAAGCCCATAGGAAAGTGTAAATGCTTCAGGCATGTTATTTGTTCCATGGCCGAGTTGGACTTTATATGCCATAATGATATCACCAAAAGAGTTCCTCACTATGGCACCTGGTCCACATTGTCCTTGTCCGCAACTGCCATCCGTGTTTCATTTTACGCCTAGATCAGTGTTGCACTAATGCCTGTCCAATGTGTTCTCTCAATTTGTTTTTCTCATGAAAATAGTCCAGGTTGAGTTGCTTTGACACAAACAATTTCATGTTATCATTGTCAAAATTGATTCTATGAGTAAGTCAATTCGACACTCAACTTTTTTGTAGTTGTAGGAAAAAGAATTTTAACAAGGGATAGTACTCACCTTCATCCAGAGGAGATACAGGATCAACTTCAATGAAGCTTTGTAACATTCTTTGCTGTTTGTGTGTACCACTTTGTAACATTTTTTAATCACTTGACATGTTCCTTGAATCTAAAAAATCATCACCTTTTTATTCTATCCACAATCAACTCCTTGGCTTTCTACTTACATCAAAGATTCTAACGAGAATAGCTGGCTAATATAGTGGATTCTTTCATGCAGTTCCTGCTGTCAAGGTACATAAATGAGGATGAACATAGCAGGAGGTTTGAAATACGTAATTTTAACTGCTCATTGAAGACCATCGAGATCATTAACTTTCATGGACGTACCCTTCGTCGAAAAATTGCACTGTGTACGTAGGTAAAATATTACGTTTTAGAGGTATATAATGTTATAACTCTGTATTTGTAAAACAATTCTGGAAATAATAAAATAAATAAACAGAAATG
>ML268497.1:0-65242 GCA_005239495.1 Nicotiana undulata | reverse complement strand
GGGGGGGGGGGGGGGGGGGGGGGGGGGGTTAGGTTGAAAAAAATACTTGAGGCAGTGACTATCGATGTAGGAGTTTTGTTCTAAAAAAATTTATTTTAAGGATAAAATAGTAAAATTCTTGGTCAAACTTAAAGTGCTTATAGGCTAAAAATTCATAAGCTGGGGGTGACCAGCTTATGGCTATTGGCTTATTTTTGACTTATAAGCACTTGGCTTATAAGCAATTTTAACTTTACCAAACGCGTAGATAAGCCGAAAAGATCTTATAAGCTAGTTTGACCAGTTTATAAGCTTAGCCAAACACCCTCTAGATCTATTTTCTTGAAAAAATAACCCAAATAGCCGCCCACCCAACCAATTAAATTAAAAATAGCCGATGAAGGTATAATGTGTGTATAATATTTGTATTATACATATATAATTATGTATAATCAGTATATAATTTATGTATATGACTAAAAAAAATAGACAATGAATATCGTTAGGCGCTAGCTATTTGTGTAAAGAACCTATTTTCTTTGACATAGTAAGTACTAAGTAGGATCTATAAAGCTTGATTGTGATTTAGCGAAAACTGAATATTACCAAAAATAATTGTTGTATAGATTGATGATGTAACAACAAACATTTTAGAATCCCCCCCCCCCCCCCCCCCCACCCAAAAAAAATAGAAAACTAAGGAATTTTTGCATTAGAATCCTATGCTAGGCTGCTAGGTTCAAGTCACTAGGAATAATTTAGGTTGTAAAATGAAACCCCACCAAGAAAGAAAAATGTTTGAGAAAAAAAATGAACACAAGATGATTTTGAGCCAATTTTTTTGGAATTTACCCAAATGTAGAAAGTGTTTTATCTTTTTAATTGTCAGATACAATTGACTATTAAGCAAGATCTTCTTAGAATAATTTGAAGGTCATTAATGTCAATTTAATGCCTAATAATAATAATAATACAATTTGTTAATTATATACTCCATACAATTAATATAATAAAAAAAAATTATAATAGTAATAAATATAGTAGAAAATTTCACCTAATATCTGATCAGTCAGAATCTTGAAACAAGACAAAGAAGCTTCCCTTCCCAATATTTTTATTTTCTTCTTTCTCTTTTCCCAATTTTGTTGACAAATAACACCAATAAAGCCAATTATTATTTTCCTAAAGTAAATAATAAAGAAAAGAAACAACAACAGGAATATATAATATAAGTAAATTGTCACTATCTGATTACTCTTTTTCAAAGAGAACTGTTATATATACACAATGATACAGAGAGAGAGAACCACTGTGTGTGTGTGTGTAAAATACAGGAAGAAAAACCAATTTCAGATCTGTTGTTCTCTCTCTTCTCAACACATTCTTTGATTACTTTCACAAGTGTTTCATTTCATATTGTAAGAATGGCTCCATTTTAACTCAGTTTCAGCTCATAGTTCAATCAACTGTGTTAGTTCAGTGCCACGTGTCTCTTCTCTGTTTCTTACTCTTTTCAGCTCTACACTGCAGAACTCAATCTGGGTATTCTTAGTTGTGGTGAATTTGAGTGTTTTTTCTGTTGCATGATCATTTTCCGGCAGTGTTCGCCGGAGCTCCGGTGAGGCTCAGAGCTGAGCTCCGGTGCAAATGTATTAGTTTAGGGTTAATATTGTAAAAATGTTCAAGTCTGCGAGATGGAGGAGCGAGAAGAACAAGATCAAAGCTGTTTTCAAGTTGCAGTTTCATGCAACTCAGGTACTATTACTGTCATTGAATTGTTGGGAGCAAATTTGTAGTCAAAGATTGGATTTTTTTTACTTTTTTCCTGTTGTGGGTAGTTTTTTTCTTGGAAATAACAATGTGAAAATCAGTGATTTGATGCATTCATTTCTATATTGTACACTAGTAGTAAAGGGAAAAAATGTTGAAAATACAAATCAAATCTTTAGTGTGTAATTTGATGTTCAGATTCATTTATGATACTCTAATTTAATTTGTGGGGGAAATGGTTGATATTGTTCCAATGGAGTTCCAGTTCTTACATTGTCAAGATCTTTGATTTAGACATCATATAATGCTGCAATTTCTTGTAAATGGAGCTGTTTTCTGCTTCAATTTTACTGTTCTAAGTTGTTTCTTTGGTTGGATTTTGTGGGTTGTGGGGTGGGGGTTTAAACAGGGTGGTTGAAGGATTGGCAGTTATGCATTGAATGAAAGCATAATGGGATAATTTGTGTAGGTGTCACAGGTAGTAGGAGATGCATTAATGGTATCTGTGGTCCCTGCTGATGTTGGAAAGCCAACGGTAAAATCAGAGAAGGCAACGGTTCGCGATGGGAGCTGTTATTGGGAGAATGGAGTTCTCGAAACTGTGAAATTTGTTCGAGAGCCAAAGTCGGGGAAGATTCATGAGAGGATCTATAACTTTGTTGTGGGAACGGTAAGCAACGTTTCTAGTTTATGATTTTGTATGCTATGCTGCATTTTTATTAAGGGAGTTATGTCAAGTTTTTGTGATGTGTACTTTGTAGGGTTCTTCAAAATCTGGAGTTGTTGGCGAAGCTTCGTTTGACTTTTCGAGTTATGCAGATGCAACTAAGGTTTCCTTGGTGTCTCTTCCTCTCAAAAATTCTAAATCTGAAGCTGTGTTGCATGTAAGTCTTTTAACCCTTTTCGCTTGAAAATTGTAAGGATTGATATTTTATAAATTCTTTGCAATTGTGTAATTAGTTTCCGATTGCTATTGTTGAACTGTAGGTTTCTATACAGAGGATTCAGGATTCTGCTGATCAAAGGTGTTATCAATGATTTTTTTTTGTTGTGTGTGTGTGTTTTAGTACTTGATTGCCTATTGCCTAATGTTAACAAAATTTCCCACTTTTTGGTGTTTTTACTTTTTACAGTGTTGTCGAAGAAATCGAAACTGCAAAACTTAATTCTCTGGATAGAAGCTTGAGATCACAATTAAGCAATGATGATTTTGAAGCAATAGTTAAAGACGATTTTATTGAGGTAAACAAATTAAGACCTCGGTCCGATTGTCGTCTGAGCTAAGGATCATATCCTCAGACTTTGTCATAGTTCGAATATTTTAAAGCTTGCCATCGCACTTTGTTATTGATCATAGATTTTGGGAGCAATTTCTCATAGCCTGCTATTGCACATGGTTCTTGACTGATAAATTTCACACACAAACACACACGTGTGTATGTGTATATCAATATCATTCAGTCAAAATATGCCTCGTTCTTGGTTTTCTGATTGTTTGCTGACAAAATTGTGTCGTTATTTTTCCTTGGATTTGACAGGATGCTCTGGCCAACAAACCTACATCACAAAATGGTGGAAAGAATGGTAACTGCCGGATATCAAGCGAATCTGATATTACCCTGTCCAGTTCTGGAAGCAGCTCAGGGCTTGATACACCTTGTGAAATCCCATTGAAGAACAACACGGTCCATCACGAGCAAATAAGCTTTCCGTCCTCTCTGAATAATGCGTTGGTTCCCAGGAAGCAAAATAGCAATGTCTCAACAACAGTTCAGGAAGAAAGTCCGAATGCACACTGGGAGTGGATGGAAGGTTCTGCTTTTGATGCGGGTACAGATGTTGAAAAGCTCAAAACTGATCTCTTAGCTATGGCTAGGCAAGCAGACGTGTCGGATTTGGAACTACAGACTCTTCGGAAACAGATAGTCAAGGAGAGCAAAAGGGGACAGGACCTCTCAAAAGAGGTAGCTAGTTTAAAAGAGGAACGAGATGCTCTCAAGGAAGAATGCGATAAACTTAAAGCCTCACAGAAACGTATTGACGAGACAAAGTCCAAAGACAAGTTGCTTTACGACAATGGGGATATTCAGGCTCTTGTCGATGAGCTTAGGCAAGAGTTGAATTATCAAAAGGACATGAATGCAAATCTTCAGATACAACTTCAGAAGACACAAGAATCAAATTCTGAGCTAATTCTTGCTGTCCAAGATCTAGATGAGATGTTGGAACAGAAAAACCAAGAAATCGCTAACCTATCCAATAAATCAGCGACGTGTGATGAAGCTGAGAAGCTTCCAGATGTTATCTCCAACTCCAAGCATGAAATGAGTGATGAGGATGATGAAGAGCAAAAAGCACTTGAGCAGCTTGTGAGACAGCATAGCGATGCCAAGGAAACATACGTGCTAGAGCAAAAAATCATGGACCTGCATGGTGAAATTGAGATCTACAGAAGAGACAGAGACGATTTAGAGATGCAGATGGAGCAACTTGCCCTTGACTATGAGATACTGAAGCAAGAAAACCATGACATGTCATACAAATTGGAGCAAAGCCAGATACAGGAACAATTAAAGATGCAGTATGAATGTTCCTCTTCGTATGCCACTGCAAGTCAAATGGAAGCCCAGATCGAGAGTTTGGAGAACGAGCTGAAGAAGCAATCTGAAGAATTCTCTGACTCTTTGGTCACGATTAGTGATCTTGAAGCTCAAGTGAGAAACTTGGAGGAAGAACTGGAAAAGCAAGCCCAGGGATTTGAAGCTGATTTGACCGTGCTGACTCATGATAAAGTTGAACAAGAGCAGAGAGCGATACGAGCTGAAGAAGCATTGAGGAAGACAAGATGGCAAAATGCTAGCACAGCAGAGCGGCTTCAGGAGGAATTTAAACGGCTCTCTGTCCAAATGGCGTCCACTTTTGAGGCTAATGAAAAATTGGCTAGCAAAGCACTGAATGAAGCTAACGAATTCCGCCTACAGAAAATGCACCTTGAAGATATGCTCCAGAAATCGTCCGAGGAGCTCCAATCTATCAGAGACCATTATGAAGTAAGGATTCTTGAGCTTTCCAGCCAGGTGAGTAAAATGACAGGTCAAATCGACAAATTGCAGAGAGAAATAGACGAAAAATCTGTGCAACTAGGGAGACAAGAAGAGCTCGCCAAGGAAACTCAGCAGCATCAGTCACAGAAAGTTATTATCCTTGAAGCTGAGATTGAAAATCTATTAGCGGACAAGAAAATATCTTCTGATCATGACGAACAGAAGAATAGCTTGATGGCTGAATTAGATAAAATGAGGACATCAATTAAGGATATGGAATTGCTTGTCGAACAAGTTCGCAATGAAAGAAGTGAACTGGAGACTAAGCTTGCATCAGTGAGAAAAGAAGCTGACGAGTCTTTGAAGGAATTAAACAATATGAGGTCTCTTAAGGATCATCAGGAGGCATTAGCTGGGAAACTGCATTTGGAAATGGATAACCTTAAATCGAGATGCAATGAAATGAAAAGGATGTTGTTTGAAGATGAGGTGGAGAAAGAAAAATTGAAAAAGCAGGTGTCTCAATTAAAAGGCGATCTGAAGAAGAAAGAGGACGTATTGAATGGTTTAGATAAAAAGCTGAAGGATGCCAACGGTCGATTAATAGCTTCTAATGGAATGAAAGCAACATCAAAGAACAACAAATTAATGGTCACATCTGCAGGATCAAGAGAGGTTGCAAGTCTTAAAGAGAAGATAAAGTTGCTTGAGGTAAGAATTTACCTGCCGTTTTCCTTTCTGAATGTATTATAACTTCCATATGAATTGCTGTCCGTGTCTTCTTTTACATATTTTCAAACTTCACAATATAATAGGTTATTTGTATGATTTTACTAAGAAATAAACTGTCTATATACTTCCTTTATTACTGGACCTTTTTGATTCCATTGTCAGTCAAAATGTTATGTGAATTGGAACTTGAAATACCAACTGCTCTTAATTCTGTACGACTGTTCCACGACCGACAGGGTCAGATCAAGATGAAGGAAAATGCACTTGAGAGCTCAACAGATTCATTTTTGGAGAAGGAGAGAGATCTTCAAGACAAAATAGAGGAGTTAGTTAGAAGATTAGAAGATCTTAGTCAGAATGCAGAAAGGCTGTCTGAACAAGAGTCTCAAAAGGTCAGCGATACGCCATCTATATTCAGCTTTTGTGACAAAACTTGATGTTTGTTGGTTGACTTCAGCAACAAGATAGTCAGTTTATTCATTTCTCGAGAATATTTTCAGTCTACTAGAAAAACAAGTTGAGCATTATTCTATTTTTATAGCTTAAGTACTAAGCAAAATTAACTCGTTCAAGTTTGAATTGACACTCTTGCGATTTTAGCATGTATTGACTTTTATGAAATAGCATTATAAGGGTTTGGTTCATATACGATACAGGTGGTTGCAGAAGTTCTAAGTCCAGGATCTACGACATGCACAGAAGATGAAAATCCTTGTCATATGTCGACAAGGAAGAGGTGCGAGTACTGATATTCTAGTTTATCTTTTAAGCCTTTTCTATTAAATCCTGCTTGAATAGCTTACCAGAAATATGAACATGTGTCCGCTGAAGTGTCTTTTTGTAATCATTGTTCTTATCGAAATATTTTTGTACTTGCAGCTGCAATGGCTGTTCACTTGACAAGGAAACTGAAGCCTCAGGATCTAATACAAGACGTCTTGAGGAATTGTACAGCGAAATTGAACTACTGAGGGAGAGGAACAATGTAATGGAAGAAGAACTGAAGGAAATGCAAGAGAGATATTCAGAAATAAGCCTCAAGTTTGCTGAGGTAGAAGGAGAAAGACAACAGCTAGTAATGAAATTGCGAAAACGCTGAAAAGAAACCATAAGGCAGTTCCAACTTCCAAAGAGGTGATTTTACTAAAATTGTCAAAATAAATGTAAATTGGTGAGGAAAATTCATCATTTTAAAGTTTTGTTTCTTGCATATAATGTTTGACTTTAGCCCTTAGATATTATACAAGAATGTAAAATAGTTTAGCTAAATAGGTTATATGTCTCACTTACAGGTTGTGTAAGAGTACTTTCATCTGTTTCTGTGATTAGTTATCAATGAGAGTAAGATATCTATTCCGGTGAATTTATTTTGTCGTCTGTTTGAGTTTAGACTTAATACTATTAGAGTTCAACATACATAAACTATCACACAGCAGTCCGGTACACTAAGCTCCCGCTATGCGTCGGGGTCCGGGAAAGGATCGGACCACAAGGGTCTATTTTATGCGGCCTTATTTTGCATGTCTGCAAGAGACTGTTTTCACGTCTTGAACCCGTACCTCCTGATCACACGACAACAACTTTACCAGTTATGTCAAGGATTTTCCCATCGTAAACTATTACACAGCCTTGGGCCAAATTGTTAAGATTCTATAAAATGTGAAATTGTGTAATTATTTTCCTTGATGTGATATACAACTGTAAAAAAATTAAATATTACTATTATTATTCACTATGCTAAAAGTTTGTGATTTTCATAAATTGGGGTAATGCCTAGAGAATGCCCATAAAATGGTTACATTATCTATCACATCAGTAAGATTTTGTTAATATATATATAAGGGGTGGACCAATCATTAGACATATTAAGCTCTAATGCCTCGGGTATTAGCCACAACTCGTAATCATTCAGTAATTCAGCAGGTGAATCATTATAAATTGATAGTAGTATATATTAAGAATTTAAGATAATCGAATCTGTTGCATCGACTGCAGTGGTATTTGCTCTTTAAATTGATTGACTTTGCATTCTATATTCACATTGGTTTATATAGCTGAATAATTTTATGTAAATTAATTTAGTATCCATTGGTCAAAAAAGTTGTTAATGGCACTCTGTAGTCTGTACCAGCTAACTTAAAATAATTACTGGTACATTTAAGATAGAACACTGTGACAATATATTGTACATTTCAATATCCATTACTTGATTACGTCTAAACAACTCATTACTTAAGTTACAAAACAAGGAGATTACAATTAAAGATAGAAAGACCTAATTAACTGCAGAATCGAAGTAGTGCATTATACATTTCCCCCTGAGCAGCAGAGGAGGTTCGATTCCCGTTATACGCGATGTGATGAATTACAAAAACTTTTTATTAAGGCTAGAGTGGGAATTTTTCTCGAACGCTGACATAGTGACAAGTGCACAAGTCTATAATCAAATTTTGTGATGTATGAGACCACAAACAGTAACAAGAGCCATAACCAATGAGTGATCAACACGAGGTTCCACAACCAATGTCAATACATCACTTCCAAATAGTACTCCTGAAGTTGCTTGTTTTTGTTTTACCTGATAAAACACAAAGCCAAAAACAATTTTAGGCTGTACTTGTTGTAACAGATAACCTACATTATTTTTTCAGATTATTATTTCAATTTTTACGGACGGTTATACGTTGTTATATATCTCAAAAGGGTAGTGACTAACCTCTGCAACAAGTCTGCCTGCTTGGGTCACAATCTTAATTGATTTTATGCCAAGGATAATGTTATAGCAGTTTGCTTCAGCTTGATTACATCCCAATATAACATTATAGTAATTCATATTATCTCCCCTAAGGACATTGTGAATTTTCTTCACTTGAAACCATGGTATCTCTTTACTAGTTACTCCATCATAACTCCATTTATAGCCATCCCAATGTCCAAAAACTGGAACTTTCTGAGGATAAAAAAAGAAAAAAACAAGAAAATATTTGAGTATTGTTAGAGATATAATTAAGTAAAAAAAAAATGTAATTCTCTAGAAATTTAAACTTAAAAAAAAATGGTCATATAATTCAACATGGTCTTAGAGCTGACAAATAAAGTCGTGAACTCAAATCTCACTGTCACTCTATTATTTGAAGGAACTTTTACGTGTTTGGCTCATAAAAAAGAATCAAACCAGCGCGTGAGCGGCCAACTTATGCTTACCCTATTTCGAATAGAAAAGAGAACCCTGCCATTGGAATCCATGAGATGAACTTCTTTGCTACGTTTTATGTTGTAGTTATCAATTCGATAAACAATTTGGCCTTTTGAATCATAAACAGTGCAGCCATTTCCATGGTAAACTAGAGATTTCATCCACAAAGTAAATATTTCTCTTCTTGGGCTCATATAAGAGTTTGAAGAAATTGTAGAAGAAGAAGAAATATTACTTAGGTTTGACTTGTTAGAATAAACTTTAGCCATTGAAAATGGGCTTATTTGAGAGGAAGTTTGGAAATATTTAATTTGAGGAAGAAGACAATGGAAAGGGGGTATATATACTTGCAAAAGGAATATTAAAGAGGTGAACAGAACCATGCACAATAAAGTTCTCCACTTTCTTGGTCACTTCTTTCTGGCAAATGGCTTAAATGCTTAACAAACGTGCAAATATTAACTTACTTTTTTCCCGGCGGTGTTCGGGTCAACTTGCGTGTATTTAGATTATTTTACCGTATACGTGTTACTAGAAGCGGACCTATGTGTAACCTTGAGGGGTCAACAGACTTCGTATACTTCGGCAGAAATTTTATATATATATATATATATATATATATATATATATATATGTGTGTGTGTATGCCTTAAAAATAGTTAATCTAAATCACTTAGTACCCTAGACACAACCTTTAGGGGCACTAGTTGAGCAGAATAATGGTGCTCCCATTGCGTTAAAATCTTGGGTTCGCCTTTGCTTTCTATTTAATATAAGCAGTTAAGCAACTTGTGTGTACCTCGTCTATTTCATAGGATACCTAGTACATCTAACCAGTATAGTCAAGTAGATGAAAATAAATCACCAAATTTAATTAAACCTGATATATAAAATTTACCACTACTTCATTAATCACCAGGTCACGTCATGTGCTGATATTAACCCTTTTAGTTCCCTATGAAAAGTTGAAAATGAAATAAGCAAAAGAAAGGGGGGAATAAAGAAAAGAATATATGCAATAGTCAATTTCTGAAACAGCTAGACGATGCATATGAGGATTGACGGTTCATACTTAAAACTTACACAAGTGCTATTGCTGTGTTGCACTCGAGGTAGTGGTTTCTTTTTAGCTAATTATACAAACCGCTAAGAATTTAATTCTTTTGATAACAGCGGAGGTAGAGTGTCGGGACCGGGTTCGGTCTAACTTAGTAACTTTGATTCGAGTCTTGTGTTTGTCTTACAAAATTTATTGAATATGTATAAATAATTAATTTAAAACCCAATAGCTTTTAACGATTAGAATCCCGACCCATAAGCTTGAAATCCTGGCTCCCCTATGTAATTTTAGATGCCTTATATGCTTTCAGCATTAGAGTTCTAATTAATAAGCGTCATATCAGAATCTTCTAGTTGTACCTACATACTTCTTAGATATAGAGTCAAACTATTCCAATCGAACGATGGATGTACTCTGGAGAGACAGCAAGTGTAAGCCCACTGTGTTTTGCTCAAGTTATATACCAGTATATAATTAGAAAATTTAAAAATATTTCAATATGTACAAAATTCAATCTTATTACCATAAAGTAGTGAATAAAGTGGTACTTTATTTTTACAATTTTAAATCTAGATCCGTATATGATTTCCAGATTTTTAAAATACTTACACATTAAGTCGAAAGTCTAGAGGAAATAACCTCTTTATCTGCTTTTATGAGATTTTTCTACCCTCTCCAATTCCACTTATTGAATTACACCGGATAATTTGTTATTGTTGACACACCTACTCAACAGTAATGCTCATATCTAACCAGAAAATTAAAGTTAATATGATATATTACATTTTATGGAGTGAATTTTTATCAAATTTATATGTTGGTGGTCTCCCTAGTTAAGTATGGAGTGAATTTTAAAGGTTCAGTTTGCACTAAATATAATTTTGCACAAGTACTATATATATCCGGTGCTTTAATTGACCGAAAAAAAGAGAGAATTTGTTAAATATGTTATGAAACAATAAAAGAAAAAGAACAATATTGTAGAGAAAGAGAGTGGGGAATTTTTATTAAATTTTGGGATGATTTATAATGGAATAGAATCCCTCTATTTATAGGGAAAGAGTGACTTAGCCACCAAGTAAAATTCCTAAGATCTCTCTAAAATATAGACATTCACCTTAGATAGAATTCTATTTATAACACCCCTCCTTGAATGTCTATTCAACAAATAATGTGCCTCGTTAAAACCTTAACTAAAATAAAACCCAATGGAAAAAAAATTCTAGTAAAGGAAAAAGAGTACACATCTCTAACCATACGCATTTTGGTTGCCTCGTTAAAAACCTTGCAAGGAAAACTCAGTGGGACAAAACCTTGTAAGGAAAAAGAGTGCAACGCGCATACTCCCCCTGATGAGAGCATCAATTCACATACTTGAGCCTTCGTATCCCAATCTTGTGCACTAGCTTCTTGAAGGTTGACGTCAACAGAGATTTGGTGAATAAATTATCCATATTAACTCCAATGAATATGTTGCACCAAATTCTCGCTATCACATTATCATGCTTATAATTATAACAAGATACAAATGTGCACAAATTGCACTTAGGATGTAGTACTTCATGACCAAGAATTCTATATGCTTTAAACAATATCCTTCAGGGATTATCATATAAGTTAAGTCATATAAGCCATATAAATAGACTTTATATTTGCATCAAGTTTTCATGTCACACCAGACATATAAGATATATGAAAGTGATTTCACAAATGATTGACTTTATACTTTCAAATATTTGAACTGCATGTCCAAAACTATATGTCTTTCATATGAAACAAATTCTATTCGAATTCTGTCTCTTTGGTCAATATTTTTGTGTCCATATTCAATAGACTTAAGATCCTCATGTATACTTAGCGCTATGAAAGATGTCGTCGACGAACATTTTATGTCGGTTCCAATATTGTTTTTCATAAAGACATAACATAGAGATCTCTTCATTAATATATTCAGGTATCTGAATCTCTCCTGAGATTTTATGAAGTGTTATGTCATGTGATCTTCTAGATCACTTGCCTCCTTTATTATGATCATTTTGATCATTTGTTCATCTTCTTTATCAAGAAGTTTATTTGAAACCGACTTGTCTATACGCTTTAAGTGTATCATAGACTTTGTCATTCTAGGACTTAATAGGAGCATTTGCAATGAGAATATAGTTACTTTCTTTGGGTCAGCAAATGCGTCTGGCATGCTTTGCAATATATTGCAAATGAATTATCTTTTATGAACTTCAAGTCCATATTATCTTATTCAAGGATCTAGATGTACAAATGATAATTCTTTCCACGTAACTTTTTCTCAACTGTTTATCATGTCTCCCCCTCATGTTAGAAAAACTAACTTTCTTCCTCAATTTTGGAAACTCATCTTTGTGCATTATAATGTTAATCAAAATATACGCTGCACATCAATAATAATAAGATGGAATTATTTGGTTCCTGACCCTGAACCACTTGCGAGGGGAGAATGTAATATACTTTCGTGTATAACGTATATCAAACTGATATAGATAACTTTGTTCTCATAAGCAATACTTTAACTATTAAGTGGAGGCACTCAATAAATTATCTCGCTAAACCAGTTGTGGTGTAAACCAACTTATCAAGTGAACTATCTTGAATAGAAAATCTGGAAATTATGCTCTAAATTAAATTATTGAGCAAGTTACCTCGCAAACACTAGGTTGCGGGTTAATAATAATCGCACAAGTAACCATCTCATAGATGCATCTTATGTGGTATACATGGCAGGTGAATGACCCCATATTCACCTTTGATATTTCCAGAATTCAAGGGATTCAATCCCAATTTTTAGTTGGTCTATTAATTAATGAGAACAAACAATATAAGAGAATTCGTAAAGAACTTTCTAGTTCTTTAATATTTACCCTTGTGATTTTTATTTTATTTTTGCACATCATACTTAAATTGATATGGCTAAATTGATGATGCCAACTGGATAAACTATCAATATTGATAAAGTTCAGGTTTATACCATGACGTGTGCAATTATCAATAAACTCCAAGTTTATTATGATATGGATTTTTATATCAATAAACATCCACTTTATTGTGGTATTATTTTATTTGTGGAGAATAAAGCGGGTAACTTTAACATACATATTACCTCGCTACAAGTTGTAGTAATAGAAGATATTTAATCTTTCCTTTATTTATAGTCTTAATATAACCAATTTCTTTCGCGAATACTTTAGAAACTCAATAAGTTTCTTTGAGACTTACTACAACACAATAAATTGACATGATAGTCAATTGTATTTCTCCAAAATAGTAATAATTAGCTCTTCCAGAGCTCTCAATTAATTTTGTACTACCACATATTCATCAACATCTATATGGTGATAAACTTTTAAGGAGAAAGTTATACCATTATGGTCGCGGTCAAAATTATATGCAAGATCTATTTCTTGTGTTACCGTTGTCTTTTAATAATCACATTGCCAAAATATTTGGCATAATCATAGGTACGTGATCAATGACCTTTCATGCCATAATAATGACATTATTTTTTTTATTTCATCTCAAACCTCCTTTTAGAGGTGAGTGTGGTATATTCACTACCACTAGCACATTCATATTCTTCCAAGAATGAATATGTATTCATAAATTAGATGTTGCCACATTCACATCATGAATGGATCATAGTCATCTATATGTGCTTTACAAAATCTCATATCAAATCGATGACAAATATTACTTTCATAGAGTGAAAGATTATTTTGAGAATTCTTATTATTCTCATTATCACAATGATGACAATTATAATTTTGTCTATTGCCACGTCTGTAACGACCCGGTCGGTCGTTTTGAGAGTTAGCTCCCGATCCCCTAATAACTGCTTCTCCCATGTCTATTTATGTTATTGAAACTTGTCGGAGCGTTGAGTGGTAAAATCCGGAGTGATTTTGGACACTTAGTCCTTAAATGTTGTTTTTTTTCTTTTGAAATCAGGCAGTAGCTAGAACTGTGTGAAGACGAATTCGGAATGGAATTCCGTCGACTCCGTTAGATCCGTTGTGTGATTTAGGAGTTAGGAGCGTGTTCGGAATGTGTTTTCGAGGTCGGTTGTAGATTTAGGCTTGAATTGGCTAAAGTTGGAATTTCGGCAATTTCGGTCGATAGGTGAGATTTTGATATCGGACTTGGAATGGAACTACGGAAGCGACAGAAGGTCCGTAATATCATTTATGACCTGCGTGAAAAATTTGAGGTCATTCGGATGAGTTTAGACGTGTTTCGGCATCAGATGTGAATTCTAGAAATTTCATAAGTTCTTAGGCTTGAATCTATGCATATTTGATGATTTTGATATTATGAGACGTGTTTTTAACGCTCGACCAAGTTTGAATGAGGTATTAGGGTCAGTTGGTGGTTTTGGTTGAGGTCCCGGGGGCCTCGGATGTGTTTCGGGTGTTCAAACGGGCATTTTGGCCTTATAGACTTAGCTGGTTTTGCTGATTTTTCACCAGCAGTGTTTTGTTCTCCGCGATCGCAGGTATTACTCCGCGATCGCATAAGGTATATATGGGAGGCCCGTGATTTGTTCTTCGTGATCGCACAATAATAACCGTGATCGCAGTGCATGGGAATATTGGTCTCCGCGATCGCATAGCCTGAAAGGGCCAACGTTTGTTCTCCGTGATCGCAGAACACCAACGCGATTGCATAGCTTTGAGGGCAGGGGCTCCGCGATCTTAGACCTGTAGGTGCGAACGCGATGAAGGATTTCTGGCGCGTGTAAGTTTACCCTCCGCGATCGCGACTCGTTATACGTGATCGCATAGTAGAAATGACTGGGCAGTCTTTTAAAAGCCTAATTCCGAGGGTTTATGTTATTTTCACCATTTTTTATTTTTGAGAGCTCGGGAGAGGCAATTTTTGGAGACATTTGCACCTGGGTATCTTGGGTAAGTAATCTCTAACCATTATAGATCAATTTCCATGATTCTAATCTTAATTTCCACCTCTAATTTCGAAAATCTTGGGTAGAAAGAGGAAAAATATGGGATGAACTTCATAGACCAAATTATTGAATTTTTATTGGGTGTTTGACCTCCGATTCGAGATATTCTTATATGGTTAGCCTCGTGAGTGAACGAGTGTCCGGAAAATATAATTTTACTCGATTCCGAGACGTGGGCCCGGGGAACTTTTTGGGCGAATTTCCTAATTTCGCGTATTAGCTTCGAATTAATTAGCCATTTTGTTCCCCTGAAGTGATATTTACATTATACAATCGAATTGAATAGATTTGGGCCACCCGGAGTCGGATACTCGTGGCAAGAGCGTGGTATTGAGTTGATTAGCGCAGTCAAGGTAAGTGGCTTGCCTAACTCTGTGTTGGGGATTTCTCTTAGGCATTTTTATTCTGATTTTACTATGTGGACGCCGTGTACGTGAGGTGACGAGTGCGTACACGGGTCATTGTTGCTAAATTCTCGTTTTTCCTCCCATGTCATAACTCATTTCATTCCTATATTACTGCTTCACGTTATAACTAATTAGTTAGCATAGGAATGAGCATGCCTACTTGTTTTCATTGAATTCCCCGTATTTGCTACTATTTGTTCCATGCTTAGGTAGTTTTACCTTATTCTTGCCTATTGTTATCTTGAATTATTTAATTACGCCGTATCCGATAGCATTCTGCATTTCATATTTAAATTGGGACTACGGACCGAGATCCGGGAGCTTTCCCCCTGTACTGCACTGCATATTTAAATTGGGACTACGGACTGAGATCCGAGAGCTTTCCCCCTGTACTGCATAGCATATTTAAACTGGGACTACAGACTGAGATCCGGGAGCTTTCCCCATGTACTGCATTGCATATTTTTGCTGTTGAGATATATGTTGTGCTGAGCCGAGGGCTTTTCTTTATTATTTCTTCCAGTTTTCCTTTAAACTCTGCTTATTTTAGCTATTTATATGTCATTGTTCAAACTTATAACTGTCTTATTTTCAAACTCAGTAGAGCCTTAACCTGACCTCGTCACTACTTGACTGGGGTTAGGCTTGACACTTACGGAGTACCGAATGTGGAGTACTCACGCCCTTTCCTGCGCATGTTTTCCCCATGTGCATATCCAGGTACCGGTACACAGCGTTTTGGCTAGGAGTACTAAAGCACTGGCTCAGGAGACCGTGAGGTAATTCTGCCGCGTCCGCAGAATCTCACGTGTCCCCATCTACTATACTATAGGCATAGGAGATAGACATATACACAATTTTCTTATTCCGTTTTATAGAGCTATAGTTGTATAAAGCTTGTGACTTGGTGATATTCCGGGTTTTGGGAGAGTGAAAGCTGTAAATGCCGAGCGGCTTAAGTTTTATAGTTATTGCTACATCTTTACTGTTTATTTCTGTGTTGTCTTATTTTTCCGCATATTTTAGGCTTACCTAGTCATAGGGACTAGGTGCCGTCACGAGACCGTTCAGAGGGTGAATTCGGGTCGTGACAACGTCCACATCCATTGATACCTTCACGGTAATAATTTTGTCTTCTTTTAGACTTATCATATATTACTATCATGTAGATTAAGGGGAATGAGAATGAAGCAAATTCAATGGGACGGGTTTTACTTCTTTGCCCACAATCATACATGAATTTGATCATGGCAAGGCATAGAAATATTACCACTTTGGTGGTTATAATTTCTTGCAAACTCTATGGGAGTTATAATCAAAGTTTATTGTCTTTACTTGCATTTAAAATTAAATTATAAAATTTCAAGAATTTGAAAGAGAAAAATAAAGTAAAATACTTACCTTAAATCCAGAATTGAATCATGAAGAAAGTTCATGGAAAATTGACAATCATTATGTTCAATCCCAAAGCTTCTACTCAATTGATTAGAGTCTCGTGCTGATAACGTGCTATGAAACAATAAAAGAACAAGAACAATATTGTAGAGAAAGAGAGAGGGGAATTCTTATTGAATTTTGGGATGATTTATAATGGAATAGAATCCCTCTATTTATAAGGAAAGAGTGACTTAGACACTAAGTAAAATCCCTAAGATCTCTCTAAAATATAAACATTCACCTAGGAATGGCAATGGGCGGGGCGGGTGCGGGGCGTGGGGGGTTTAACCTTAGCGGGTACGGTGCAGGTTTGTCTTTATGCGGGGCGGTGTGGGTTGAAATAAGTTTTTGAAGATTTAATGCAGGGCGGGGCGATTGCGGGTTTTGGGGTGAAACTGCTGCGGGTTTGTGCGTGTGTTGCTGCATTTGAGGGAATATACTCTACCCTTCAATTCTTTGTACATTATAATTGTTCTTTTGCTTTATATACATATTGTTGCTGCATTTGAGGGAATATACTCTACCCTTCAATTCTTTGTACATTATAATTGTTCTTTTGCTTTATATACATATTGTTGCTGCATTTGAGGGAATATACTCTACCCTTCAATTCTTTGTACATTATAATTGTTCTTTTGCTTTATATACATATTGTTGCTGCATTTGAGGGAATATACTCTACCCTTCAATTCTTTGTACATTATAATTGTTCTTTTGCTTTATATACATATTGAATCCACAGTTTAAGCCAAAATCAAGAATGCCTTTTTCGGCAACTTCACTTCCGGCACCGGCAACCGCCGATGGGTCAGCGATTTTCCAACCATCGTTGCTAAAAAGATTGTAATTTGACTTGTTGGAATTATTACTAACAGTTGAAGAATTGTTGTTGATGTCACCGCCTACTCTTATATCAAAATTTCTTCTTTCTTCAGGCCCTCTGGAAACATAATTATTGCTCCAAATTGAATCGTTTAAACTGAGATTTGCTAAGTTGTTGTTTTTGTGAATGGAACTGATCACTGAACTGCCAGAAAGATGATTGATTGTTGTTCTCCATTTTTGTATAACGATTCAAACTTTTTGCTTTTTCGTAACTGTTCTTATGAACCTGTATATTGTGATCCATGAATCATAATTGACCTTTAGTTTATGAAGGTGTATTCATTTACTGATTCTGTTTCTTTTTACTTTTGAAACAACATTCAAAATAAAAGGATTTAATATAATTTTATATATTTCTAGTTCTATTTTCCCATCCCTAATTAGTAACTAGAATAGTGAAAGATTGTTAAAGCTAAGAGTATTCCTATTTTACTCAAATGGCTGAATGAAGTTAGGCGCAAATGTTTGATATAAAAAATTAAAAAAACAAAAAACAAATTGCAGGTGCGGGGCGGGGCGGGTGAACGCGGGTGGAGTGCGGGGCGAATGAATGCGGGTTTAAATCCTATGCGGGGCGACGGATTTAAATTTCACGGGCACATACAGAATCCGCCCGCACCCGCACTGCCTGCCATTCCTAAATTCACCTCAAAATATATTTAGTCAACAAAAGAGTGGAAGAGGCATGCTTATTGGAATAGGAATTTTTTATTTATTTAACACCCTTTTTTCTTGCATATGCATGGTTTGTGATTAGTTAATATCGTAGAATCAATGTGCCAATTTCCAATATAAAACGAAAAAGAAAGCAATACTTAGAAGACTTAAAAGAACTCAAAAGATGCTAATCCTTTTAAATGAAAAAGAAATAGTTTTACAAAAGACTTAAAAAAATAGTTTACTTTTTAAAACTATTTTATAGAAGGAAATGAAAAACGAAAAAGAAAGCGTTTTACAAAGAAAGAAAAAGAAATGCAACATACACACATATAAATATATATAATATATTTTTAGAGCGACTATACTGTATTTTTTGCTGGACATTATTTTTTAGAACGACTATATTGTATTTTTCCTAAATTAAGCGCGAGCTTTCCCTTATACGTATCCAAATAAAATCTACGAGTGTCGAAGAATATCTTGATAAAGACTTCAACCTTCACATGATTAAACCGGTAGGATATCATATTATTCCAATATTTGTGTTTCTTTATTATGTTTTTTATCTTTACAATGTTTACGTAAAAGAGTATGAGAATCTTCATTAAGGTAGGATTATGTTCATATTTTTTTCCTACAATGTTATTGCACATGAAAAGAAAGCTCCAACCACATGGCTGAAAGTAAAAACTAAAGGAATAAGTATAATACTTATACTGATCTGACTTTGGCTGAAAATAGTTTATTAATGTCTTGAGATACATATATTCACATACAAATCAAGGAAAGCTATATCGGTTCTCTCTTGTTCACTGCTCGCCCCCTTCTTGTTCGCTGCACCCCCTTTTCCCTTGTTTGCTGCTTGCCCAACGATGAAAAATGTCATTGTATAGCTTCTTTATTGACTTAAAGCACGGTCGCTTCATTGACTTAAAGCTTGATTTGAATTAATTTTGGATAAATTGTGATTTATAAGATTTTCATGTTTTACCTATCCGCTTTACTTTTTGATTATTAGATTTATCAAAAAAATATTTTTGGATAAATTACGTTGTCATAATCACGCTACGCAAGCGAATGCGTGATTGAGACGAAATTTATTAATTTTTTCAAAACAACGCTACGCAAGCAAATCCGTAGTTATAACGAAAATTGGTAGTATATTATTACTTGTGAAAAACGTTACTACATTTAAAAGAATTAATAAAAAAATAACTATCGCGCTATGCAAGCGAATCCAAAATTATGACAATCAACTATTTGAGAAATTACTATATTTGAGAAAATTAATTCTTGAAGATTATTAAAAAAAAAAAAGGTCAACTATCGCGCCACGCAAGCGAATTCGGATTTTCGCAAAGGATTGATTAAATTAAAAAATTAACTAAAACTAAATGGGTATGGCTTGAGATTATTGAATTAATTTGTTAAGTGTTAAGCATCACGCTACGCAAGCGAGTCCGTAAATTAAAAAGGTTAAAGCGCGCCTACTAATTGCCTAACGTTTAAAATAATTGTTAAAGTGACTAAGTTACATAGCTATTAAAAGACAATATGATTTATTGGATTTAATAGATGAGATACTTGTATTTAAAAAAATAATAATTGGGCCAGCTTAAAGGAAACGAGGCAAATATAATCATAAAAAACCGAGCGAAATTGAGTCATGCTTTTTATAAAGAATTCAATTTAAAATAAAATAAATAAACTAATACAATAAAATATTTAAGGTACCTAATTATAGAAAACTGAAGACGAGGGAGAGAACACCCAACTAAAGAAACCAACTAAAAATACTACATGGGATAAAGGAAATACGTATAACCTGATGAAGCTTAGCCTTAGTGACTTGAAAAATTTTCTGTTACAAATTCAGGTATTAGAAATTAAATCACCGATGTGTAGTATACAAAATCATTATTTTTTTGGTTTCGCAATACATGAACTCAGAACGAAAAAGTTTCAACAACACCATATCACCGTAAGGCTTAAAGCATTCATATATCCATTTATGACATAATACAAATCAGTATATTGCTTCCCTTGCCCTTTAGCAATAAAACAACCAAAGCGGCTTTAAACTTTAGAAGAAACTGAAACTTAATTGTCACGACCCGAATTTTCCGTCGTCGGGATCGTGATGACGCCTAACGTTGAACCCGATAGGCTAAGACAACATGAGTATTTAAGTTGCCATATTCATTTATTATTCAATAACATGTGTTGTATAATACTAACATGAAAGAAATCTCAAAAACGAAACAACATATATTAACTCAGTTTAATGCTTTTATGAAAACTACATAGTACCAATCCTAGAACGTTGGAGTCACAATATCGCGGGCTGTCTACGAATAATACATATAATGGTTTGAAGGAAATAAATACATCTGTTTCTGAAATAAGTAGAACAAAGTACAAAGATGAAATAGGAGGGGACGCCAAGGCCTGCGGACGCCAACAGGACTACCTCGGTGTCTCCACGTGGACTGAAGGCAACCTCCTCGCTCTAGTGTCCAAAGGGTCCTGTACCGGGGTCTGCACAACAAAAGATGTGCAGAGTGTAGCATTAGTACAACTGACCTCATGTACTGAGTAAGTGAAACCTCGGCGAAGTAGTGACGAGACTAGGACACGACAACCAAGACAACCTGTGCAATTTAACAATATTCAAAAATAATAATAACAACAGGAATTAAACAAAAAGTACCAAGGAAAGAGAGATCATACTGGGGGAAAAGAACATCAGATAACAGAAATAATGAAATAAGGCAACAATTCAAATATCAAAGTAACAACAGAAAATAACAACACAGAGAAAGCAGTGCACGGCATCACCCTTCGTGCTTTTACTCTCATCCTCACCAAATAATAAAGGCAAGTGCACAACATCATCCTTCGTGCTTTTACTCTCATCCTCACAATAATCAATAGAAATGGCACGACATCACCCTTCGTGCTTTACACTCTTCCTCACCCAAACAATATCAATAACAGAAGTTTGGCAAGGAAAAATCAACAATATGAACCATAATAATAAATCACAACATCCCAGCAAGGGAAGAATAGTAGAAATATCACCGCCCCGGCAAGGGACACATCTATAACCAATCTCACTCAAATACATATTCTCACATAAGATTTCTCAACAAAAACTAATACTCAACAATATTCATTACCAAGAATTTCCACCAAAATGAACAACCACAAAGTGAAATTCAAGCTATAACGCAGTAAATATCAATGAAAACCACAAAATTCTTAATACCCGACTCACGGGCATGCTTGACACCAACGTATAGGTACTCGTCACCTCACCTATACGTTGAACATGGTATAAACACATAGCAAATAAGACTCAACACCTATTCCCTCAAGCTAAAGTTAGGCCAAACACTTACCTCGACTTCCACGACTAAAATCAAGCCTCAATTATCGCTTTTCCTTTTACTTGAATTCAAATCGATTGTATATAGACATAATTGACTCAATAACATTGATAAACGCTAAATAATTCAATTCCAATGCTTAATTATAGATTTTCTATCATTTTTCCCAAAAAGTCAAAAATCGACCCCGAACCCGCTTGGTCAAAACACGAGGTTTGGATCAAAACCCGATCACCCATTCACCCACGAGCCCGAGTATGTAATTTGTTTCGAAATCCGACCGCAAAACGAGGTCTAAATTCCAATTATTCAAAAAGCCCTAACTTTACCGAATTCCCTAATTTTCTACCCTTAACAACATGATTTAGGCCTAGAAGTCTAATGTGTGTTAGTGAAAATTGAAGAAAACAACTCTAAGAATACATATCTATGATTTTGTAGTGAAGTTCCCTTTCAAAACTCATCCAAGTTGGAGTTTAGATGAAGAAGTTGTGAGTTTTGGTAAAAATGCCTTAATGGCTATTGTTTTTAAAAGACTGGGCAAAATTGCCCTATGCGTTCGCGACAATAGCAGTGCGTTCGCACAAGCTGCCCTACCCCACCCTGTGCGTTCGCGTCCATGTGTAAGTGTTTGCACTGCCTTAACACTACCCATCCCCCAGCCCCTCTCTAAAGTTATGCGTTCGCATCCTCCTGTGTGCGTTCACATAGAGCAAAGTTCCTGTGCTCTGCGTTCGCACCTGGGGTGATGCGTTCACACAGTACTAGCCAACCCCCTTCCCTGCGTGTGCTGTGCGTTCGCATAGTGAAAAATCCATGGACACCAGCAACATCAATTAAACACTAGATTTTTAAGTTCAAAAACACTCCGACGCCTATCCAAAACTCACCCAAGCCCTCGGGGCTCCAAACCAAATATGCACATAACCTTAAAAACATCCTACAGACTTACTTGCACGATCAAATCGCCAAAATAACACCTTAAACAACGAATTTAATACCAAAATCAAGGTAAATTTCCAAAACTTCCAAAGTATCAAATTTTACAACTACGGGTTCGAATTACGTCAAACGACTTCCGTTTCTTACCAAATTTTGCAGACATGTCGTAAATATCATATTGAACCTGTACCGGGCTCCGGAACCAAAATACGGGCCCGATACCATAGATTCCAAACATAATAAAATTTCCAAAATTCCTTTATATTTTCAGAAAAACAATTTCTTTTAAAAATTCATTTCTGGGGCTTGGGACCTCGAAATACGATTCCGAGCATACGCCCAAGTCCCATATTTTCCTACGGATCCTCCGGGACCGTCAAATCACGGGTCCGGGTCCGTTTACCAAAAATATTGACCAAAGTCAACTTAAATCAAATTTAAAAAACAAAACTATCATTATTCTCAGTTTTTCACATAAAGGCTTCCCGGCTTTACGCCCGGGCAGCGCATGCAAATCGAGGTGATATAGAAAGAGGTTTTCAAGACCTCGGAACACAAATTTGACTTATAAAACACGGGATGAACTTTTGGGTCATCACAATCTCCACCTCTAAAACAAACGTTCGTCCTCGAATGGACATAGAATAGTACCTGAATCGAGAATAGGTGGGGATATCGGCTCCGCATATCGGAGTAGGACTCCCAGGTAGCTGCCTTGGCAAGCTGACCTCTCCACTGAACACGGACCGAAGGATATCTCTTCGATCTCAACTAACGAATCTGCCGGTCTAATATAGCTACCAGCTCCTCCTCGTAGGTCAAATCCTTGTCCAATTGGACACTGCTGAAGTCTGATACATGGGATGGATCGCCGTGATACCTCCGAAGCATAGATACATGGAACACTTGATGCACGACTGATAAACTCGGTGGCAAAGCAAGCCTGTAGGACACCTCCCCCACTTTAACAAGGACCTCAAAGGGACCAACGTACCTAGGTCTCAACTTGCCCTTCTTTCCGAACCTCATCACGCCCTTCATGGGCGACACCCGAAGCAATACCCGCTCTCCGGTCATGAATGCCAAATCACGAACTCTGCGGTCTGCATAACTCTTCTGCCTGGACTGAGTTGTACGAAGTCTATCCTGAATGATCTTCACCTTATCCAAGTCATCCTGCACTAACTTCGTGCCCAACAACCAAGCCTCTCCCGGCTCAAACCACCCAACCGGCGACTGACACCGCCTACCATACAACGCCTCATAAGGAGCCATTTGAATGCTCGACTGGTAGCTATTGTTGTAGGAAAACTTAGCTAATGGCAATAACTAGTCCCAAGAACTTCCAAAATCAGTGACACATGCTCGCAACATATCCTCTAAAATCTGAATAGTACGCTCGGACTGTCCGTCCGTCTGAGGATGAAACACGGTGCTCAACTCAACCCGTGTGCCAAACTCACGCTGAAATACTCTCCAGAAATGCGAGGTAAACTGAGTACCTCGGTCAGAAATAATGGACACAGACACACCATGCAGGCGAACAATCTCCATGATGTTGATCCCTGCTAACCTCTCCGAAGAATAGGAAACTGCAATATGAATGAAATGCGCTGACTTGGTCAGCCTATCCACTATGACCTATACCGCATCGAACTTCCTCTGAGTAAATGGGAGTCCAACTACGAAATCCATGGTGACACGCTCCCACTTCCACTCAGGAATCTCAATATGCTGCATCAATCCACCGGGTCTGTGGTGCTCGTACTTAACCTGCTGACAGTTCAAGCACCGAGCTACATATGACACAATATCTTTCTTCATCCTCCGCCACCAATAATGTTGCCGCAAATCTTGATACATATTTGCGACGCCCAGATGAATGGAATACCAGGAACTATGGGCCTTCTGCAATATTAACTCACGAAGTCCATCAATATTGGGCACACAAATACGGCCCTGCATCCGCAAGACTCCATCATCACCGACCATAACCTGCTTGGCACCACCGTGCCTCACCGTATCCCTAAGGACAAACAAATGAGGATCATCATACTGCCAGTCTCGAATATGATCAAACAATGAAGAACGGGCCACATTATAAGCTAGAACACTACCGGTCTCAGAAACATCCAATCTCATGAACCGATTGGCTAAAGCCTGAACATCCAAAGCAAGCGGTCGCTCCCCGACCGGAATATAAGTAGGACTACCCATGCTGACTGACTTCCGGCTCAAGGAATCGGCCACCACATTGTCCTTCCCCGGATGATACAAGATGGTAATGTCATAGTCTTTCAACAGCTCCAACCATCTTCTCTGCCTCATATTCAACTCTTTCTGCTTGAACAAGTATTGCAAACTCTTATGATCTGTGAACACCTCACATGACACACCATACAGATAATGCCTCAGAATCTCCAGCGCGTGAACAATAGCTGCTAACTCCAAATCATGAAATGGAAAGTTCTTCTCATGAACCTTCAACGTACGTGAAGCATATGTTATAACCTTTCCATCCTGCATCAACACTGCACCAAGTCCAATACGAGAAGAATCACAATATACAGTATATGGCCCTAAACCTGAGGGCAAAACCAACACCGGTGCCGTGGTCAAGGCTGTCTTGAGCTTCTGAAAGCTCGCCTCACACTCATCTGACCACCTGAACTGGGCACTCTTCTGAGTCAACCTGGTCATCGGGGCTGCAATAGATGAAAAATCCCTCCACAAACCGGCGATAGTAACCTGCTAAGCCCAAGAAACTCTGAATCTCTATAGCTGATGTGGTTCTAGGACAATCCTTAACTGCTGAAATCTTCCTGGGATCAACCTGAATACCCTCCGTTGATACCCCATGGCGCAGAAATGCAAATGAACTCAACCAGAACTCACATTTCAAATTTTTTGCATACAACTGGCTGTTCTTTAGAGTTTGGAGGGCGACTCGAATGTGCTGCTCGTGCTCCTCTCGGCTACGGGAGTAAATCAAAATATCATCAATGAAAACAATCACGAATGAATCCAAATAGGGCCTGAACACTCGGTTCATCAAATCCATAAAAGCAGTTGGGGAATTTTTTCAACCCGAATGACATCACCAAGAACTCATAATGCCCGTACCGAGTGCGAAAGGCTGTCTTAGGGACATCAGACGCCCTAATCCTCAAATGATGGTAGCCAGATCTTAAGTCAATCTTTGAAAACACTGTGGCACCCTGAAGCTGATCAAACAAATCATTAATCCTCGGCAATGGATACTTGTTCTTGATAGTAACCTTTTTCAATTGCCGGTAATCAATGCACATCCTCATCGTTCTGTCCTTGTTCTTCAAAAACAACACTGACGTACCCCAATGAGAAACACTAGGCCTTATAAAGCTTTTATCTAGCAAATCCTACAATGGTTCCTTCAACTTATTTAGCTCTAGCGGGGCCATACGATATGGCGGAATAGAAATGGGCTGAGTGCCCGGAGCCAAATTAATGCAAAAGTCAATATACCTGTCGGGTGGCATACTCGGCAGGTCTGTAGGAAACACCTCTGGAAACTCACGAACAATGGGCATAAACTTCATAGAAGGAACTTCGGCACTAGAATCACGAAACATAAGCCAAATAGGACAAACACCCCTTCTCAACCATGCGCCGAGCCTTCATATATGAGATAACCCTGTTGGAAGAATGAATAGGAGTCCCCCTCCACTCCAATCGGGGTACTCCTGGCAAGGACAAGGTCACAGTCTTGGCATGACAGTCCAGAATAGCATGATAGGGCGACAACCAATCCATCCCCAAAATAACATCGAAAACAACCATATCAAGGAGTAGAAGATCTACTCTGGTCTCAAGACAACCAATAACCACTATACATGAATGGTAGAAACGATCTACCATAATAGAGTCACCCACCAGTGTAGACACATAACAGGAGTACTCAGGGAATCACGAGGCATAATCAGATAAGGAGCAAAATATGAGGACACGTAGGAAAATGTGGACCCCGGATAAAAAAAAATCGAAGCATCCCTATTGCAAACTGAAACCATACATGTAATGACTGCATCGGAGGCCTCAGCATCAGGCCTGACGGGAATAACATAACATCGGGGCTGGGCCCCACCAATCTGAACATCCCTGGGTCGACCTACCGTGGGCTGACCTCTACCTCTAATAGCATGACCTCCACTTCTAACTGTATGGCCTCCACCTCTGGCACCCCGAACTCCACCCCTAGATGGCTGAGGGGGTGGTGGAGCACCTGGTGCGGGAATCATAGCACAGGAACCCTAGTGCTGAGAACCACTCGAGACTTGGGAGCAAAACCTAGCAATGTTCCCCGGCCCACCACAAGTATAACAAGATCTCGGCTGCTGAGACTGCTGGCCCTGAAACTGTCCCTGTCGACCGGAGTAACCACTCTGAAAACTCTGGAGCGCAGTGCACTTCTAGGAGCTGGTGGTGCACTGCGGGATACTTGAAGTGCTGACTAAAAGGGTCTAGGAGGATGACCTCTGCCAAAAGAATCACTGCCTCCAGATGAGGCACCACTGAACCTGCCAAAATGACAAGGCCTCTTGTCAGACCCCTGACCACTACCCTGCAATAAGACCATCTCAACTCGCCTGGCCACATTGACCGCCTCCTAAAATGAAATGTCACTGCCTGTCTCTCTGGCCATCTATAGTCTAATCGGCTGAGGTAGCCCCTCAATAAACCTCCTTACCCTCTCTCGGTCGGTGGGGAGTATCATGATAGCATGTCGGGCCAAAGTGATGAACCTGGTCTCATACTGTGTAACTGTCATAGATCCCTGCTAGAGGCGCTCAAACTGCCTCCGGAGATCCTCTCTCTGGGTGACTGGAAGAAACTTCTCCAAGAACAAATCGGAGAACTGAGCACAAGAAAAAGGTGGTGATCCAGTTGGTCTGGTCAAGCAATAATCCCCCACCAAGTCTTGGCGGGACCAGAAAGGCGGAAAGTATTAAAAGCGACCCCATTGGTCTCAACTATCCCCATGTTTCGAAGAACATCATAGCAACCGTCTAAGTAATCATGGGGATCCTCTGAAGGTGCACCACTAAAAGTAGTAGGAAACAGCCTGGTGAACCAGTCCAATCTCCATAAAGCATCAGCGGACATAACTGCTCCATCAACAATCTGAGCCACAACACCTGGCTGAACTACCCCAGCTGTCTGAGGTGCTGGAGTCTAGAACTCAGAAGCTAACTGCTCTGGTGTGCGGGTGGCGGGAGTCTGGGCTCCTCCCCCAGCCTAAGAGACGGCTGGTACTGTAGGAAGTAGACTTGCCTGAGCCACGCTCTCCATAAGGGCCACTAAATGGACCAGAGCATCCTAAAGTTTCGGGGTGGCAATGAACCCCTCTGGGACCTGAGCTGGTCCAACCGGGACTGTCTGGGTAGGAACCTCATCAGAAAACTCTACCTGAGGATCCTCCACTGGGGCTATTGCTCTAGGCTGAGCCCTGCCCCTGCCTCTAGTACGACCTCGGCCTCGTCCTCAGCCCCTCGTAGGAGCTGCAACTGGAGCCTCGGGCAGCTAATCAGTAGATGAAGAAGCACGTGTTCTCGCCATCTGCGAGAGAATATAATAGAAATTCAACTAGCATTTAGAAGTCAAATCGCACGACAGAGAGAATATATGTGAAGATATTCCTAAACTCTGCAGCCTCGGGGGGATAAGTACAAACGTCTCCGTATCGATCCCCCAGACTCTACCAAGCTTGTCCGTGAATTGTGAGACCTAAACAACCTAGTGCTCTGATACCAACTTGTCACGACCCGAATTTCCCGCCGTCGGGGCCGTGATGGCGCCTAACGTTGAACCCGATAGGCAAGCCAACGTGAGTATTTAAGTTGCCATATTCATTTATTATTCAATAACAGGTGTTGTATATTACTAACATGAAAGAAATCTCAAAAACGAAACAACATATATTAACTCAGTTTAATGCTTTTACGAAAACTACATAGTACCAATCCCAGAACGTTGGAGTCACAATCTCGCGGAGTGTCTACGAATAATACATATAATGGCCTGAAGGAAAAAAATACATCCGTTTCAGAAATAAGTAGAACAAAGTACAAAGATGTAATAGGAGGGGACTCCAAGGCCTGCAGACGCCAGTAGGACTACCTCGGTGTCTCCACATGGACTGAAGGCAGCCTCCTCGCTCTAGTGCCAAATGGTCCTGTACTGGGTTCTGCACCACAAACGATGTGCAGAGTGTAGCATCAGTACAACCGACCCCATGTACTGAGTAAGTGTCGAGCCTAACCTCGGCGAAGTAGTGACAAGGCTAGGACACGACAACCAAGACAACCTGTGCAATTTAATAATATTCGGAAATAATAATAACAACAGGAATTAAACAACAAGTACCAAGGAAAGGGAGAACAGACTGGGGAAAAGAACATCAGATAACAGAAATAACAAAATAAGGCAACATTTCAAATATCAAAGTAACAACAGAAAATAACAACACAGAGAAAGCAGTGCACGACATCACCCTTAGTGCTTTTACTCTCATCCTCACAAAATAATAAAGGCAAGTGCACGACATCACCCTTCGTGCTTTTATTCTCATCCTCACAATAATCAATAGAAACGACACGACATCACGCTTCGTACTTTTAATATCATAACATGGCACGACATCACCCTTCATGCTTTTACACTCTCATCCTCACAATAATCAATACACGACATCACCCTTCGTGCTTTACACTCTTCCTCACAATAATCAATACACAACATCACCCTTCGTGATTTACACTCTTCCTCACCCAAACAATATAAATAACAGAAGTTTGGCAAGGAAAAATCAACAATATGAACCATAATAATAAATCACAACATCCCGGCAAGGGAACAACAGTAGAAATATCTCCGCCCCGGCAAGGGACATAGCTATAACCAATCTCACTCAAGTACATATCCTCACATAAGATTTATCAACCAAAATTAATACTCAACAATATTCATTACCAAGAATTTCCACCAAAATGAACAACCACAAAGTGAAAGTCAAGCTATAACGTAGTCAATATAAATGAAAACCACAAAATTCATAATATCCGACTCACGGGCATGCTTGACACCAATGTATAAGTACTCGTCACCTCACCTATACACTGAACATGGTATCAACACATAGAAAATAAGGTCCAACACCTATTCCCTCAAGCTAAAGTTAGGCCAAACACTTACCTCGACTTCCACGACCAAAATCAAGACTTAATCACCACTTTTCCTTTTGAACTTGACTCCAAATCGATTGTATCAGACATAATTGACTCAATAACATCAATAAATGCTAAATAATTCAATTCCAATGCTTAATTATATATTTCTTATTATTCTTCCCCAAAAGTCAAAAATCGACCCCGGGCCCTCTTGGTCAAAACACGAGGTTCGGACCAAAACCCAATCACCCATTCACCCACGAGCCCGAATATGTAATTTGTTTCGAAATCCGACCCCAAAACGAGGTACAAATTCCAATTATTCAAAAATCCCTAACTCTACCCAATTCCCTAATTTTCTATCCTTAAGAACATGATTTAGGCCTAGAAATCTAATGGGTGTTAGTTGAAATTGAAGAAAACAAGTCTAAGAATACATACCTATGATTTTGTAGTGAAGTTCCCTTTCAAAAATCGCTCAAGTTGGAGTTTAGATGAAGAAGTTGTGAGTTTTGGTAAAAATCCCCTAATGGCTACTATTTTTAAAAGACTGGGCAAATTTGCCCTATGCGTTCGCGACACTAGCGGTCCGTTCGCACAGGCTTCCCTACCCCACCCTATGCGTTCGCGTCCATGTGGAAGCGTTCACACTGCCTTAACACTACCCAGCCCCTCTCTAAAGCTATGCGTTCGCATCCTCCTGTGAGCGTTCGCATAGAGCAAAGTTCTTGTGCTCGGCGTTCGCACCTGGGGTGATGCGTTCGCACAGTACTAGACAACCCCCTTCCCCGCGTGTGTTGTGGGTTTACATGGATGACCTTGCGTTCGCATAGTGCAAAATCCATAGACACCAGCAACAACAATTAAACACCAGATTTTTAAGTTCAAAAAACCTTCCGACGCCTATCCGAAACTCACCCGAGCCCGCGGGGCTCCAAACCAAACATGCACACAACCTCAAACAAAACCTACAGACTTACTCGCGTGATCAAATCGCCAAAATAACACCTTAAACAACGAATATAACACCAAAATCAAGGTAAATTTCCAAAACTTCCAAAGTATCAAATTTTACAACTACGGGTCTGAATCACGTCAAACGACTTTCGTTTTTTACAAAATTTTGCAGACATGTCGTAAATATCATATTGAACCTGTACCGGGCTCCTGAACCAAAATACGAGCCGAATACCTTAGATTCCAAACATAATGAAATTTCCAAAATCCTTTATATTTTTTTTCAGAAAAACTATTTCTTTTAAAAATTCATTTCTCGGGCTTGGGACCTCGAGACCGTCTAAATCACGGGTAGGGGTCCGTTTACCAAAAATGTTGACCAAAGTCAACTTAAATCAAATTTCAAAAACAAAACTATCATTTTTCTGAGTTTTTCACATAAAGGCTTCCCGACTAATGCCCTTGTTGCGCACGCAAATTGAGGTAAGATAGAATAAGATTTTCAAGACCTCGGAACACAGATTTGACTTGTAAAATACGGGATGACATTTTGGGTCATCACATTAATGACATTAAATATGACAATGAAATACTGATTCGTGAAGTTAAGCATTCTATTCATACACTTATGAGCAAAACATCCGACAAATATGATGAGGCAGTTTCAAAACATAAATAACACATTCATGACTTTACTTCAGCTGAATAAAATTGCATTAAGAAAGATAACTAGAAGAGTACCTAGATGCAGAAGTTAACCAACAATGAAGAACTCTGGTTTAAAGAGACTAACTAAGCGTATTATAGTGAAGTAATTAATCACAACATAACTAACTAAGAGTAAAAATCAGAAAAAATACTATACGAAGTAGTGAATCGATCATTATCAAAACTTAAACCTAAGCAAACTAACAAATCAAATAGGAAAAACAGAAAATTTAAGACAAAGAGAAAGGGATTAGGAGTTTTACCACACTCGGGTCCGCAACGAGGCAGCCGACTCAAGCACATTTTTCTTTGAGATAAAATGCCACTATAATTTCCTTGGCACACGACCATCGAAACTAGAATTTCTATCTCAAAGAAAAATGTGCCTAGGTCGAGAAAATGGCTTCGGACAGTTGGGTGGTCGCGACAGAAGGTGGTTGGCCGAAATTTGGGGTCCAAAAATAGGAAACGATAAGGCTAAAGGAGTTCTATCCATCCATGTATGTATTTTGGGGTGGTGGTGGCCGGAACTTCACGAATTTGAGAAAAATAGTGGCGCCTAGGGTTTCCTAGATCTAAAATTCGTGGAGTTTGAGGGGGTTTGAAGGATTTGGTTTGGAGATATGGAAAGATGAGAGGGAGATGATGAAATGGTGAAATTTTGAGGGTGTTTGGACACCGGTGGACGACGGTAGGCGGTGGTGCCACCATGGAGAGGGGCGGCGGCAGCGGCAGAGGAGTGGGAGAGAAGAGATGAGGCTCTAGGATTTGGGAGAATGAAATGAGACAAACAATCTGATTATAGGGCCTTTTATATGACAAATAAAATTAATTTTGGGCCATTGGATCAAATATAATAGAAGGCTGGGATTTGATCTCTGTGACTTAACAAAAACGACGTAGTTTTGTGCTCAAACTACATCGTTTTTGCCCCCCCCCCCCGGCAGCCCTTTTATGGATTAGCCATTGCACTTTTGGCCACTAAAATCATTTCAATTTTAACCATTTTCCTTGAATCCTATATTACTAAACTATAATTTAATTAACCTAAATACCAACTAATAAAAATAAACCTAATAAAACTCATTAGCTAACAATTGAATTAATCATATGAGAAATTAATTTGATTTTCTTATCAAATAATTAGTCAATTAAAAGAGCACACACAAAAAGAAAAGTATAGAATTTTTTTTGGTATTTTTATGACAAGAAATTCAATTAAAAATGCACAAAATATAAGAAAAATAAAGATTGAAGGAAAATTGACACAAACAACTTTAGGAGCATTTAAATGGTGCAAAAACTAGGTATTCACAGCTGCCCCTCTTTGCTCGAGAACATGAAGAGTTTTCGTGAAAGAAAAGTGAATGCCATGACTATTTTTTGCTCACACGTCACTACAATGAAAGCATTTTTTTTGAAAAAAAAGGTGACCGAGCCTTACTTTCGAGGTTGCCTACATATCCTTGGCTATAAAAGAATCAGGTCAGTGTAGTTCTGGGAAACTTTGATAGCTGGGACTACCGAACACTGGAGTTAAGACTGTTGTTGTTGTTGTTGTTGTTGCTGTTACTGTTACTTGCTGCTTACATCAAAAGAAAAGAGAACTACATATTGCTGCAAGCTAAGAGTTACAAAATTCCTATGTATGTGTCTTCTGGAGTCAAATCTTGATTCTTGATCTGCTCACTTGTGTTGACCTTAGATTGGATCTTGATGCTCTTTGAAGAAAATTCTATGGCTCATTCTTGATTTCTTGATTTCCCAATCAGAATTTGGGAAAATAAAATTTGAGAAGCTGGATTGTTGACACATTATCAATGCTAACTCCAACTATCTTGTCATCGAAAGACTTCTTTCTTCTAATGAGAAACTGAAACCGCAAGCTTTAACCGTCACCTGTGCTCTACGGCGGGGCCTGAAAAGCCATCAAAGACGAACAAAACGAACAAAATTTTTCTGCCTCAGTTTGGACTAGGAAAATTTTGTGAGTTATCAGGGAAAGCTATAAACTATCTAATTTGTTGAAAGGCACACAGAAAACAGTAGAATAAACTAGCTAAAAGAGATAAATTTTGTAATGAGGGATTATGTACCCTACGTTACCAAGAGGATAGGTAACCGGGGGTTGGTACCCAATATTACTGAAAGGAGTGTAACCAGGGGTTGGCACCCTGTATTACTGGAAATGAATGTAACCAGGGGTTGGTGCCCTGTATTACTAGGAATGTATGTAACCAGGGGTTGATGCCCTGTATTACTGGAAATGAATGTAACGAGGTGTTGGTACCCTGTATTACTGGAAACAAATGTAACCAAGGGTTGGTACCCTGTATTACTGTAAAGAGTGTAACCAGGGGTTGGTACCCTGTATTACTGTAAGGAGTGTAACCAGGGGTTGACACCCTGTATTACTGGGAAGCAACTGTAACCAGGGGTTGGCATCCTATATTACTGAAAGGAATGTAACCTGGGGTTGGTGCCCTGTATTACTAAGAAGAAATTGTAACCAGGGGTTGGCACCCTATATTACTAGAGAGGAATGTAACCAGGGGTTGGTGCCCTGTATTAATGGAAATGAATGTAACCAGGGGTTGGTACCCCGTATTACTGAAAAGAATGTAACCAGAGGTTGGTGCCCTATATTACTTAAAGGGAAAGCAACCAGGGATTGATGCCCTGTATCACTAGGAAAGAATGTAAACAGGGGTTGGTTCCCTGTATTACTGAGATGGAATGTAACCAGGGGTTAGTACCCTGTATTACTGAAGCGGAATGTAACCAGGGTTGGTGCCCTGTATCATTGAAAGAAATGTAACCAGGGGTTGGCACCCTGTATTACTGAAAGAAATGTAACCAGGGGTTGGCACCCTGTATTACTGAAAGGAATGTTACCAGGGGTCTAATAAGAAAATGTAACTAGGGGTTGGCACCCTGTATTTATTGGAAGGGAAAGCAACCAGGGATTGGCGCCCTGTATAACTAGGAAAGAATGTAACCAGGGGTTGGTGCCCTGTATTACTGAAAGAAAATGTAACCAGGGGTTGGTGCCCTGTATTACTGAAAGAAAATGTAACCAGGGGTTGGTACCCTATATTACTTAAAGGGAAAGAAACCAGGGATTGGCGCCCTGTATCACTAGGAAAGAATGTAACCAGGGGTTGGTGCCCTGTATTATTGAAAGGAATTGTAACCAGGGGTTGGTACCCTATATTACTTAAAGGTAAAGAAACCAGGGATTGCCGCCCGTTCACCCTCTTTCTTCTTCTTCACTCGCTCACCCCAGACTCAGGCCGCCACCCCTTTCTCTCCCTTGCTGATTCTCTTGCCAGCAGAATCTTTCGGAACGCGCACACACATAGACATAAAGGAGCTTTTTAGACAAAATAAAATTAGAAGGAAAAGTCGTAGCAAAAAAATAGGGGAGGAAGGCAGAGCACGGAGTTTTCTTCTTTCCATCTTTTTTATTTTCGTTTTGCTTCAAGTTTTATAAAAAAAATCAAAAATTCAGAAAAGAAAAGATATTCCAGAATTCTTACTTTTTGATTTGATCTTCGAAATGGAATCAAGCTGAAGTGGGTGTTCGGATTTGAAGTTCCCGTTCGTGGTTGCCGAGTTCGCGGTTCCGATTTAGAGTCATCATTGGTGTTTTTCCGGATTGAAGTTTGATGCCGGGAATCTGTTTGTAATCGCGATCTTCATCAAATCAATTGAAAAATCACTTCAAGGTTCCTCTCTTCTCTCTTATCTTACTGATTTGGTTGGATCGAAATATGACATGAACCTTAATTAAATGGGACTCAGTTTTATTAATAAGTTTAGCTAAACGCATCATAATTCAATATTCAAAACATTGCTTCACTGCCAAGAATTCCATTTCCAGAATATGGACTGAATTTAGTTCTTATGTTAACGATTTGAAAACAACTACAGTTCCTACAACCCCTGTGCTTCTTTCTCAATTTTTGTTTATTCTTCGAAAAATCATGACTCAAGTGGGATTTTTGGGAAGGAATTAGGCCATGAAATTTCAACAGAATAACAAAATTTCGAACCTGGATATTTTATTGCATACATTTAATGTTTTTGTCACTTAGTTATATCGGTAGGAGGATACTTAGGCCGACCACGCATGGGTAGGCAAACTTTTAGGACGTTTTATTAATTTAGGAGGTAAGAGGTCGTCCCTTAGTTAAATAATATCCGGGGAATGCCCCGAGGACTTTGTAAATATATATTATCTGGGGAATGCCTCAAAGTACTTTGTAAACATTATGGAGGTCGGAAGTAACTCGTAGTACTTTTGTTTTTATTTTTCACTTTTATTTTCTTTCATTAGGTGGGGACGATCTCGAGTCTCTTGTGTGTTTATTTTTCTCTTCTGTGTTTATTTTTACCTCAATTTGAATTTTGAAAAGCCAATTTGATCGAGTACGCAACCCTGATTTTTACGGGACTCGGAGAATGCCTAACACCCTCTCCCCGAGTCAAATGAACCCCCTTACCCGAATCTCTGGTGCGGACTAAGTTTGGAGTCCAAAGTTTTTTAAAAGGAATTTTTTTTAAATGGTGACCTGACACACCGAAACCATATGTCAGTGGCGACTCTTAGTAAATCCTTTAAAACACAATTCTTTGTCACTTTCAAAGTTGAAAACCCTTTCGAGCTTTGCAAAACTTTTTGATTCTTTTTAAGAGGGTTTAGTGAGTTTGAGAAAAAAAAAGGGTGTGACATCTCTGGCGACTCTGCTGGGGACTTGCAGGTTCGAGCTAGTACTTGATCTTGTTAGCTTTTTAGGATATTCGGTTGAGGTTTTTATGTGTTTTGTTTTCTTTATTTGATTTTTATTTTGTTTATGTAGTTTTATTATTTGCTAGTTGCTTATTTGTTTACAGTTTTTTCTTTATGTGTTACTGCTTTATAAATTGTCATTTGCATAACCTTGGGTCTTCTTTCTGCAACAAGTCTTTCGGAGTACGTTTGAGCGTACACGGCCTTTTTTGAGTCACCCGTGTCTTTAGGGGGTGGCGTGGGAGCGTGGAGTGGGCGGACAACTAGAACAGCCGCCATCGACCACGTGCCGCCCCGAATTGCCTTGTCTAGTGAACCTTCAACCTCAGGTCAGCCTTTAGGTCATGCTTATTTGCATCATGTCATTTATACTTAGGGATTGGTCCCAGGCACCGTGTCCCTTTGTAGGAGGCCTGTCCAAATTATGTCAAAGTGGGCCCGTGGCCCAAAAGACATCTAATCATCCCCATGTGTTACATGCTACATCTTTAAGGGTAAATGGGTCATTTGGCGGACCGATGACAGTTTTAGAGTAAATGAGAAAGAAAAGAGGGTGAAGTGCAAAAATGAGGCAAGTAGGACCCAATTATATTTTTCTTTCACAACATTTTCAAGAAAAAGACAAAAAAAATGAAAATGAAAAATCCAAAAAGATTTTGCACTTTCCCATAATTTTCTAAAAAAGAAAAAAAAAAGAGAGAAAAAGAAAATCCAAAAAAGATTTTACATGTTTCATCATTTTTCAAAAAAGACAAAAATATGTTTTTTCCAAATTAGTTTTTTTTCTCGCTTCCATATCCAATCATTCCGAACTACGCAAACCTGATTCTCGTCTTTCGGGGTGGGATACGTAGGCAGCCCATATAGGGTCCGGTACTCTTAGTGAGTCTTAGGTTCTTGGCTTCGCGGGGTCTTAGTCAAATCTTACATGTTTAGCCACATTTGATCACGTAGGTCGTTTTTGCAAAATAAAGCATGTTTTTTTTCAAAGTGTCTTAATAACATATGTATTAGAGCGCTAAGTTACAACAAGGTGCCCTCTCAATTCTAAGGTCTATCCATGTTGAATTTGCATGACTAGCCACTTTTGGCCACGACCATTCTTGCAAAATGGGGCTATTTTCGCAAAAGTGACTCAATGACCCACTTACTATTTTGAGTCCACAACTAAGTGTTCCACTACCTTAAGGTCCGTCCTTTTTGAGTTTGCATCTTTAGCCAGTTTCGGCCATATAGGTCGTTTTTGAAAATTACTTTTTTGGCCATGGTTAGTGGGAGTTTGAATCCATATAGGAGGCATTTTCCATGTCCTAGGGCGCCAATCTTGTTGAGTTTGCACTAGTAGCCGCCTTTGGCCACGTACGCCATTTTGCAAAAAATAGCCAATCATGCCTTGCATATGTCCAATAGAAGGTGTCGTGGCGTCACATAGTATGTTGAGTCACTGATCTATTTGGTCTTACTTTCTCATTCAGGTATGGATCCATGTAGCAGAGCTCGAGCATGACAGATACCTCAGGAGCGTTTGGGAGCTTGTTTGAAGATACTTTTTTTTATATTTTGAGTCTGATTTCGTGTTTTCTTTTACTCTTTGTCTTGTCCAGTAGTTCTGAGTCTTTTAAGTGGTGTAAGAGTTTGTCGAGTCTTTTGTCATCGTATTTCCCATTTGTATTTGAAAAATAAAATAAAATTATAAATAAAAAACTCAAAAAGATTATATTTTTTTTAGTTTATTTTATCCATCACTTTTCCAGAACTACGCTTGGTCTTATTCATGTGGAACATGATACGTAGGAAACCTACGTAGGGTTCGATCAAGTCATTTTTTAAATCATTTAAAAAGAGAAAAAGAAAAGAAAAGAGAATGAATTTGTGAGACATGAGGGGTGATAGAAAGAAAATGGTTATAATTAGAAAGAAAAGAGAGGAAGAAAAAAGAGCAAGCCAAGGAATGCTAGAAAAGAAAGAAGAGGAAATTGAAATGAACAAAATTGGGATGATGCCAAATGACCTTGTGACCCTTGAAGTCATTTTAGAACCGTTAACTGTTGCTAGGTGCATTGCACGTAATGTGATATTTCTATCTAATAAATGCCCTAACGCTGACATGTTGGCTTTGTTTTGCTCCTCTTTAAGTGTTATCAATATCAGGTAGGTGGTTGGTTTGTTGGCATCCTAGCGAGTCATCCGTACAACACAAGGTCAAAGAGAAAGGTAACCATGTCTAGCAAAGACTGGGACACAGATGTTGTCAATCCACCTAAGGATATTGTTGAATCAGAATTTGGGTTGAAGGAAGAGGTCCTAAGGTTGAAAGTACAGATGGCCGAAATATACCAAGCCTGGATTAGTGGGTGTCCTCCACCATTGTATCCCACTAACTACTTTGAAAGCCTTGTCACCATTCCGCCATTATCACAAATCTAGATTCCTACTGCTGCTGATATCTCCCCACAACCTTTTCACACTCCACATCCCAAAACCACCTCAAAGGAGTCAATGAAAGGCTTGATGAAAACAATATGATTGAAATTGGTGAAAGTCCCAGTAATTTTGATGTGCAACTCAGTGGCTAAGATGTCGAGCTTGGTGATTGGAAAGACACTCCTTTCTTGGCTAGCCAAGAAGGAGTTTTGGTGGTTCATTTTGTTGTCATTTCTGTCATCCGAATTATTTCAGAGTTGTAATATGGATATGGTCTTGTGACTCAAACCATTTTTCTTCTTATTTTGCCTAGTTCGTTTTGCTGTAGTAACTCGAATAGTGTTATCTAGGATAGTTCCAGGGTCGTAACCCATGTCTATTTTGCTTGTTTTGTTCAAACCCTGTTCACCATCTGTCTAATGCAATCTCCTATTTTCTGTTAGTTCTAGTCAGTTTTTGTTTTGGTCACTTTTTCTTGTATAGTTCTTTTCATTCTAACTCTAGTGACATGACACGCACACATAATTCTCAGTCTGGTCTTGAAAGTTAGTTTAATCATGAAGCAATGAAACAATTTTGAATATGATAAAGGATGCATTTGAGGGAACAAGTAAAGATTCACGCATTCTGAGATAACCTGAAGCTTGCATTGAGTGAAACTGAGGCGGTTAGTCCGGAAAATCAAGAGGTTGATAAGAGAATACAACAAGGAAATGTCTCTCAAGTAGTTTTAGGTAGATCAGTCAGTGTTGAAATGCATTCTTCCACATCAATATACGGTTGAGTCAAGTCTGCTTTGAGCTAGTTAAGGTCATTCATTGGGACAAAGGTATTGTCCATTGGAATTTTTTGTTTGTGTTGATTCCATCAATAGATACTATGTATGATTTATTTTCTTATCTTCAATTTCATGTTTGTACTTGGCATTGTTAAAGTTTGATATGACGAAGGCATTTTATTCCGCTACCCAAACATTTTTGTTTTTTGCTACCCCTTTTGAGCCTTAATTTGGTTTGCTTCATACCCCTCTTTTGGAATCAGAAGTAGAGTTAGGAACTAGAAAAGAAAAAGAAAAAGAGAAAAATAAGAAAAAAGAAAAGAGAAAAGAAGAAAAATAAAAGAAAAGAAGAAAAAAAAGAAAAAAGAAAAAAAAGGGAAAAAAGAAAGAAAAACGACAAAATAATCCAACTTTAGGTTGGAACTACGTTCGACCTGATTCCTTTTTAGGATACATAGGCAGCCTCACTTTGAGGTTCGGTCCCATTAAAACAAAAATCCAAAAAAAGAAAAAAAGAAAAAAAATCAAAAGAGAATTCCCCAGACCAAGAATCTGGGGCAGAAGTTTTAATTTTGGCCAAAAGATCTGATTCCAAAAGTTGTAATTTTGAATTCTTTTATCTTAAATTGTTTTGAGACTTCATGTCATCCTTTCTTTCCAACCTTATCCAAAAGCTTACATTACGGTCCAAAGAAAGACCTTCCGACCAATCTTTGAGGATGCCAAATCAAGTGTGTGGTGAAAGTATGATTTTCTTGAATCATGGGTAATACCTTGTTCTCAACACAAAAAGAGAAAATGATAAAATGAGAGAGTCTTATTGGTGAAAACCCTTAGGGTCACCATAAGACGATGGTGAGTTGAGAGAAAGAGCAAAATGAGAGAGGCTTGATGGTGAAAACCCTTCGGGAACTACAAGTCGAATAAGGATTGTGAATCAGATAGAATGATCGGAGCATTGAAGCCCAGTTTCACGACACAGAGGTATAACAAGAGTGGAACATTAACAGATTAGGCTGCTCAATCCAAAAATGCATGTCATAGTCATTAGAGCTAGTGTCCACATGTGATAAGTTTCTACTTTGTAATTTTCTTGTTTGATATCATCTCTTTCCACTGTCCCTTACTATGTTCCTCTTGCCTTGTTCCTCTTTTTGAGTCCATTTGGTCAGAACAAGTGAGAAATGACTTCAAATTTTGCTACCAGCTTTTCAATTGCACAGAGCGGCATCTGGCTAGCACATCAAGGTGGTATAATTTTGGAAAGGACAATATGCGCATTTATTTGATGATAATCGATATGCCTTGGGATTCATGTGAAATGCAAAATTTTGGTAAATGTCAATTCATGAGTAATACATCGTTATAAGGTATTAGGCTTGAATAGATCAGAGGTGTTTTCATTGATAAGGGTTGACAGAGAAAGTGGTTAACTAGTAACAAGCAAGGTCTTCCAAGTGGAAATCAAAGTTATCATGGAAAGTGAAGGAGCAAAAGCCCTCAAGTTCAAGGCCACAAACTAACCACCATGTTTAAACTCACAAGTTTTTCTTTGTCTGAAACAGGGATGAAGGCAATGTTCACATCAAAGCTTGAATTGTTCAGGTGTAATGCCCCAATTCTGCTTATGCAAAGGCTATTGAGAAGATCACACATCACCCCTAGGAGACGCACTTCCTAGTCGGGGTCTTTCAGGTTATACTTTTGTTTCAGGAGACGCACTTCCTAAATTGAGATTTTACCACTAGGAGACGCACTTCCTAGTCTTGGGTCATTTAAGTTCATTCCTAGGAGATGCACTTCCTAGTTCGAGTCATTGAAGTTTCACCCGAAGGAGACACACTTTCTAGTATGGGTCTTTCAGGTTATATTTTTATTTTAGGAGACGCACTTCTTACATTGAGATTTTACCCCTAGGAGACACACTTCCTAGTCTTGGGTCATTTAAGTTCATTCCTAGGAGACGCACTTCCTAGTTCGAGTTATTGAATTTTCACCCCTAGGAGACGCACTTCCTAGTCTTGGTCTTTCAGGTTTTGTTTTAGGAGACGCACTTCCTAAATTGAGACTTTATCACTAGGAGACGCACTTATTAGTTTTGGTTCATTTAAGTTCATTCCTAGGAGATGCAATTCCTAGTTCGAGTCATTGAAGTTTCACCCCCTAGGGGACACACTTTCTAGTCTGGGTCTTTCAAGTTATATTTTGTTTTAGGAGACGCACTTCCTAAATTGAGATTTTACCCTTAGGAGACTCACTTCCTAGTTTGGGTCATTTAATTTCATTTCTAGGAGACGCACTTCCTAGTTTGAGTCATTCAAGTTTCATCCCCAGGAAACGCACTTCCTAGTCTGGGTCATTCAGGTTTTACTATTAGCAGACGCACTTTCTAGTCAAACATTCTTGGTTTTATTCACAGGATACGCACATCCTAGTTGAGTCTTTAGTTTATTCTTATCATTGCATCAATAGCATAGGTGATTTACAGTTTCGCTAACAACTCACAAATCTTCCTAGTGAAAACTAGGGCAGAAAATTTTGTTTGTTTTGTTTTGATTGCAGGCACCCACCTGGAGAACGAGAGAATTTATTTCAAGTTAAGTCATCAGGCACCCACATGGAGAATGAGGGAATTCATTTCAAGATTAATTAGTCAGGCGCTCACCTGGAGAACGAGGGAATTTATTTCAAGTTAAGTCATCAGGCGCCCACCTGGAGAACGAGGGAATCAATTTCATGTTTTAAGTCAGTAGCAGGCACCCACTTGGATAACGAGGGAAGTCATTTCAAATTTCAATTCAAGTCATAAGTAGAAGAAGCTCGCCTCAAGAATGCGAGCCAATAGTTCGAGATGCACAACAAGATTGTAGAAGATTCAAGGCAGAAGAATAAACATGATTTTGCAGTTTTTCTTGTAATTTTTATTTTTCATTTGGTTTTATTATCATGTAAGGACAGGAACCGTAGACCGGAACCTCAACGACACTTCACTCAACACTCCACCTCGGTATCCTCCTCCATCACTATTCCTACTTCTGAACTACACGTGATCTGATTCCTTTATAGCCAAGGATATGTAGGCAGCTCAGATACAAGGGCTTTAAAGTTGTGATTTCCCCTATTGATGGAATCCCTTCCTCTTATGTTTCATATAGATTTGCCTAATCATCTCTATCGATCATGAACACTCTTACTACCATAAATCTCTCCTGAGTAATTACGGCAATTTACTAGACGCATTTAGACATGTAACTTTTGACCCTCCCAGAGATTTTACACATTTTAGCGATTAATATTTAGTTTAGCCTAATATCATTATATTAACTAATTTTAACTATTTTACTTTATTTTATCACAAAAATTGAAAATTACAAAAAATAGTTCCATTTTAGTATAATCTTTGAAAATATCAAAAATAGTTTCAACTTTAATTTTTAGTTTCATTTTAAATATAATAGTTAAATTAAATCAATTAAGAGTTATTTTATAGTTTCTTATAATTATTTTAGAATTAAATTAAATTTTTAGTTCTTACTTAGTCCTAATTTTGTAGAATTTTAGAGCCAAATAGCTACCAAAGGCCAAATTTCAAACCAACCCAATAAGACCTAGCCCATAACCTAGACTACTTCTTCTTCTTCCTACAACCTTACACCCGGATACACAACACCTTCAGACACTACACACACACTGAACCCTAACCAAACCAACTTCTCCTCTGCCAGACGTCGCGCCTCCCCCCCCCCCCCCCCCCCCTCCCCCCCCCCCCCTCATACCCCCCCCCACCCCCCCCCCCCCCCCCCCCCCCCCTCCTCTTTCCCTCCACATAATTAAACCCACCCCATGGCGGACCCTAGCGCCGCCCGTTCACCCTCTTTCTTCTTCTTCACTCGCTCACCCCAGAATCAGGCCTCCACCCTTTTCTCTCCCTCGCTGATTCTCTTGCCAGCAGAATCTGCCGGAACACATACACACAGACATAAAGGAGCTTTTTAGACAAAAAACAATTAGAAGGAAAAATCATAGCAAAAAATTTGGGGAGGAAGGCAGAGCAAGGTGTTTTCTTCTTTCCATCTTTTTTTATTTTCGTTTTGCTTCAAGTTTTATAATTCAAAAATTCAAAAATTCAGAAAAGAAAAAATATTCCAGAATTCTTCCTTTTTGATTTGATCTTCAAAATGGAATCAAGCTGAAGTGGGTGTTCGGATTTGAAGTTCCCGTTCGTGGTTATCGAGTTCGCGGTTCCGATTTATAGTCGTCATTGGTGTTTTTCCAGATTGAAGTTTGATGCCGGAATTTTTTTTTGTAATCCCGATCTTCAACAAATCAATTGAAAAATCACTTCAAGGTTCCTCTCTTCTCTCTTATCTTACTAATTTGGTTGGATGTAAATATGAAATGAACCTTAACTAAATGAGACTCAGTTTTCATAATAAGCTTAGCTAAACGCATCATAATTCATTATTCAAAACATTACTTCACTGCCAAGAATTACATTTCCAGAATATGGACTGATTTTAGTTCTTATGTTAACGATTTGAAAACAACTACAGTTCCTACAACCCCTGTGCTTCTTTATCAATTTTTGTTTATTCTTCGAAAAATCATAATTCAAGTGGAATTTTTGGGATGGAATTACGCCACGAAGTTTGAACAGAATAACAAGAATTTGGAACCTGGATATTTTATTGCTTCCATTTAATATTTTTGTCACTTAGTTATATCAGTAGGAGCATGCTTAGGCCGATCACGCATGGGTAGGCAAACGTTTATGACGTTTTATTAATTTAGGAAGTAAGAGGTCATCCCTTAGTTAAATTATATCCGGGGAATGCCCCGAGGACTTTGTAAATATATATTATCCGGGGAATGCCCTGAAGTACTTTGTAAATATTCTGGAGGCCGGAAGTAACTCGTAGTACTTTTGTTTTTATTTTTCACTTTTATTTTCTTTCATTAGGTGGGGACGATCTCGAGCCTCTTGTGTGTTTATTTTTCTCTTCTGTATTTATTTTTACCTCAATTTGAATTTTGAAAAGCCAATTTGATCGAGTACGCAACCGTGATTTTCACGGGACTCAGAGAATGCCTAACACATTCTCCCCGAGTCAAATGAACCCTCTTACCCGAATCTCTGGTGCGGACTGAGTTTGGAGTCCAAAGTGTTTTAAAAGGAAAATTATTTTTTTAAACGGTGACCTGACACACCGAAACCGTATGTCAGGTGGCGAGTCTGAGTAAATCATTTAAAACACAATTCTTTGTCACTTTCAAAGTTGAAAACCCTTTCGAGCTTCGCAAAAACGTTTTTATTCTTTTTAAGAGGGTTTAGTGAGTTTGAGAAAAAAAAAGGAGGTGTGACATCTCTGGCGATTCTGTTGGGGACTTGTAGGTTCGAGCTAGTACTTGATCTTGTTGGCTTTTTAGGATATTCGGTTGAGGTTTTTATGTGTTTTGTTTGCTTTATTTGATTTTTATTTTGTTTATGTAGTTTTATTATTTTCTAGTTGCTTATTTGTTTAAAGTTTTTTCTTTATGTGTTACTGCTTTATAAATTGTCATTTGCATAACCTTGGGTCTTCTTTATGCAACAAGTCTTTCGGAGTATGTTTGAGCCATGCTGGAGCGGGTCAGCTATTTTTCTCTTCTTTTCTTTCTTCTTTCACACACTCTCAACTCCGAGGGGCTTTCCTTGCTTTAATTTAGATCCAAACACTGCCCTATGTCCTCATAAGCACGACTTGCTCCTGCAAAATATAATATTCACAATTAGAGCCATTTTATCATCATTTAACCTTCCTAGAACAATGAAGTATAGTAAAGTTGGGGTATAAATAGTCGCTAAACAACATGAATCTAGCTTATTATCAACACCCCACACTTAAATCATTGCTAGTCTTCGAGCAATCCACCATACTCTACAAAGGTTCCTTCACTGAGCACCCCCCTAACGTGTCACACCAAGAACATATCACAAGAGTTGCGTCTAGTCGTGTAACATCTATGCCTCAAGAGTTGACTCTCACGTGCCGTGCAATATTCATACCTACTCAACTTACTCTATACAGAGGTCAAGACTTACCTTTCTGTCATGAATCAAGCGCACTCACATCATACAAGAGAATAGTTCCACAAGTAATAACATTAAGAACAATTAGGAACTCAGATTGAAAAAATCACTCTCTTAGAAAGAACATTCACATGCCACAAAGATGCACCATAGGCTTGCCCGTAGTGTACTACTCTACTAATCGAGCTCATTCAGTCTAAGATCAATTAGGACTTCATTTGATTGTGATGTATGCTAATGGACGGGTAGGATATATTTGGATATAGTGACTAACCTCCCTAAGCACTTTAATACAATTACTTTCGCATTCAGAACCATACTTCTATTTGTAATACCCCAAACTCCTTTAGGAACAATTGTATTAAGTCACCACTTATCAAGGACTACATTTACTAATTTTCTTTTCTCTTTTTTTCTTCTTCAAGTGGCGCTTATTCTTTCATTCTTTTTTTTTTTCAAAACACTGCACCTTTTACCCTATTTCATTGGTTCCACTTATAAACCAAACCAACCACCCCACACTTTAACTTTTACATATTTCATAACTATTTAAGTGCTCATGGGAGGTAAAAGGGTTCAAACAGATGGGCCATCCAAATAATTGGGTAAGGTTTGTAATGTGGTTGCCAAAGAAACAGGCTTATAGGCTCAACGGGGTTAACTACGGTTTATCACATTTCGGTGGGTATACTTTATATATCTGGCTTAACAAAGAAATGCCTATATCACTTCTAAGACTGAATAAAGCTACTATTTCTCTTTGCAAACACACATGGCAAGTTCTAGGCATCAAATGCAGATCATAGAATACAATACACTCACACACACATGGCACATGAATCACTCCAGATTGGATTATCAAAACACTCTCTTTTGAGCAAGTCAGTTACAAACATACAATTTAAGGCACTCTAACAAGAATCAACAACTGAGACTAAGCGTCAAACTCTAGTGTCTACTATGTTCAGGTGTAACAATGCTAAGGGATTCTTTTCCTATCTCAGCTCATAGCCATAAGTACCAACTAAAAACTGGAAAAAAAAAAACTAACTACATCCGGTTCAAGCAAAACCCTTGGAAAAGAACCGCGACCCAAAGAAAAACCAAGGGAGAGTTACTACACTACCTAAAATAGAAAATCTTTTTGGTATTTTCTTTAGACTTACTTCCCTCAAGAAAACTGTCTAGGAGATCCGTCGTCAGGAAGAGTCCAACATATTTCTGATTTTTTTTAATAGTCAACTTAGACCCTCAAGAACCCCGTCGAATGAGATCGACCTTCGGGACAAGTCGACTTACTTAATTAAATTACTACTTAAAATAGGAAAAAACAAAAAAAAACATATAACAATTATGTTCCTACATATATACACATACAATGAAGTATCCCTCACCCCATACTTAAAAGGAAGACATGTCCTCATGACATACAAAATAAAGAACTTTGAGGTAAAGGAACTTCCCTGAAGGATCAATCTTGGTCGGAGACCGTCCCCGGGTCCAGATGACATGCACGACCCAGAGCTCTCAGCCAGCCCATAATTTTCTTTTCCGATTTAACCTGTTGGGTGGCCATTGCATCAACACGCGTTCCTAAGTCAGCGACTGAGGTACGCAACCCTGCCAACTCCTGTTCAAGATTGTCCAACCTTTGTTTCCGGCTGACCCTAGACGGGCCTGCTACGTCGACAACATGCTCATGAGCGGGTAGCTCCTCACCTACTTCTACCTCCTCCTCCTCCTCCTCCTCTGGCTCATCCTCCCCATCAACACCTCCAGCCGCCACAGGATCCTTCCCAGTAGTTACCTTTTCTGCTCGAAAGGCGGCCTCTTTTGGCACTTTGCCATCTACCGCCAAATTTTCCGGCACCCGAGCTGCCCGGCATTATCTAGTGACAAGATAGGGGAAAAAGAATCCGTACCTCTTAATTGGACAACGAATAAACATCTCCTCATGCATGAGCTTGGCCACGTCAAAGTCATGGCCCTTCATGAAACACCAGATCAAACAAGCACGAGGCACATTCACCTCTGTTGTGTTCTGGGACGCGATTGGGAGGTTGTTGATGAGATATAGCCAACACTTCGCTTCAAAGGTGAGTGCCAACGACTTGAACTTATCCTCGTATTTATACCACTTAACCTCCTTTCCAGGGGCACAAGTAGTTGGAAGGAACGTCTCCCACTAAGTGAAGCGTCGACCATACGCCTCATAGAAGTCGTCCATCTCCGCCACGGGACCCGGAAGCCGGTAGGCTCTCCTAATGGCTTCCACAGAGGCATCCACAGGCCTCTTCCGCACGGTGACCAAATCATTCCTGTGCTCCGAAATGTTTGCATAAAATTCTCTCACCACCATCGCATTGGCCTCGTCCGGCTCTTCAAAGAACACATCCAACCAATGCCGGAGCAGCTCATTGTAAATGTTTAGACAGTCATGCCTGAGGGACGCTGTATCCATGCCACGCTCTAGTATTGGCACCTTTGATTCCTTATCAGCAAACCCTTCCTGAGCCTTAGCGGGTACGAACTTGTTGCTATCATAAGAACGAGCATCAATTGACGCGCGTGCTCTAGATGATTCCGCTTGTCTGTTGGAGGAAGGACCGGTGGCTTGGCGCTTTCTTGGGGGTGCCAATTGTACCTACAATAAGGAACATCATTAGTGCATTACAAAAAAAGTGACCCAACTGTGGTTACTCAGACTTCACCCTTACAATTGGTCACAATTATCATTGACACTCACTGTGGCATTTTAACAAACACTTGGGGGGCATCATTCACCGGAGCCGCCAATTAATCAAGTTGTAACCCAATTACCACCACAATTTTCCCAAATTCAACCAACTAAGGTAAGAGATACAACTCCACAAATACCACCACCCACAAGCACTACGTATACACTATAATTACTTTAAGAAAAGGGAAGAAAAACTACTACCTAACAAAGGGTTAAAAAGAAAACCTAACCAAAAAATAACAAATAGTACTTGTGGTGTGAGAAGATAGTGAAAATTGACGAAGTGTGTTGGGGGTGGAATTAGCAATGAACTTGGGAGGATGAAGGATGAGAGTACTTTGGGGAGGGAAAGGGGCGCGTGTGAGAGGGGGGAAATGTAAGAGTTTTAGAGGGGGAAGTGTTTTAGGAGGAATAAGATAAGGGGGGATAGGGTTGGGTGTATAAGAAATAAGAAAACAAATTACAATCAAAATAAAAAATAAAAAAATTATCCTAACTAAAAAAAACCTGTTCGTCGACCTAACAAGCGCGTCGTCAACCTAACTAGCGCGGTCCTAGCGCGGCCGCGTTTGTGAGACAAACTGCTGGGTGATATGCGCGGCCACTAGCGCGGTCGTAGTGCTCCCGCGCTAGTAGCGTTGAGATGAGGCAGAATGAAGGCCAATTAGCGCGTCCCTGAGCGCGGTCATAGCGCGGTCGTGCTACTCCCAGGCAGAATGGTCTTTGATATGCGCGGTCCAAGCGCGTCCGTGCTACTTGGATCTCGAAATTTTGCACTTTTTTATACTTGTTTCCATCAGTGTGGACGAATTTCTCCCTCACCTAAGAACACCTGAATATGTTAGTACCTACAAAAATCTAAATCACTATTCTACTACACTAACATCACTGCATGTTAGGTTGCCTCCCAACCAGCGCCTTAGTTAATGTCGTGGCACGACAATTACAACAAGTCAATGGGTTGCCTCCCATGCAGCGCCTGATTTAATGTTGCGGCACGACGCATATGAGCACATTTAAGGCTCGCTCGACCTCTGAGGTTCAGTCATATGTATCACGGACACTTCCTTGGTTTCATCCATGCCCACATACGGTTTCAATATGTGCCTGTTGACTCTAAATGTGTGGGAATCCTTTTCTGAAGCAATCTCTATGGCACCTGAAGGGAGCACTTCGACCACACGAAATGGCCCAGACCATCGTGACTTGAGTTTACCCCGAAATAGCCTTAATCTTGAATTATAAAGCAACACCATATCTCCAGGTGTGAAGTTTCGCACAACAATGTTCTTATCGTGCAACCTCTTCATTATTTCCTTGTACAACCTCGTGCTCTCGAAAGAAAGACATCGGAACTCATCTAGCTCATGCAATTCTGTGATTCTATTTGTGCCCGCAGCCTCAATGTCCAGATTTAGCTGTTTCAATGCCCACCAAGCTCTATGTTCCAGTTCCACTGGCAAGTGACAAGCCTTACCGAACACCAACTTGTATGGTGACATACCAATTGGTGTTTTGAAAGAGGTTCTGTAGGCCCAGAGTGCATCATCTAGCTTTTTCGCCCAATCAGTTCTTGTGGCATTCATAGTCTTAGTCAGCACACTCTTTATTTCTCTATTTGACACTTCAACATGTCCACTGGTGTAAGGAGGATATGGGGTTTCCACCTTGTGGCGCACATCGTACTTTGCTAGCAATTTCTCGAAGGCTCGATTGCATAAGTGTGTGCCTCGGTCATTGATAATTGCTCTTGGGATCTCAAAACGGGTGAATATATTCTTCTTCAAAACCCCCACCACCACCCTTGCATCATTGGTGGGGAGTGTTGCAGCTTCCACCCATTTGGACACATAATCTATAACAACAAGTATGTAGTTATTGCCGTAGGTGCTGACGAAGGGTCCCATAAAGTCTATCCCCCATACATCGAACACTTCAACCTCTTGAATTGGGTTCATGGGCATCTTATGGTGACGGTAAATGTTCTCGATTCGCTAACATTCATCACAGCCCTTCAGCCATTGATTTGCATCCTTGAACACAGTTGGCCAGTAAAACCCGGCTTCTAGAACCTTTGTTGCCGTCCTGACTCCTCCAAAATGCCCGCCATATGTCGATACGTGACATGACTGCAAAACAGAAGATTGTTCAATCTCAGGGACACACCTCCGGATCATATTGTCAATACAAATCCTAAACAGATAAGGTTCATCCCAGTAATACATGCGGCAGTCATGGTAAAACTTTTTCTTTTGCACAGAGGAAAGGTCATAGGGCTCTATACCACTTGCCAGGTAATTCGCAATGTCTGCATACCATGGCACTTCCTCAAGGCTTGTGGCGAGTAGCTGCTCTTCTATAAAGGTTTCCAGAATATCCTTTGCCTCAACTGAGTTTTCAGCTTTCAATTCACGATAGATTATCAACGACTTGGTTTTTCGTGCCCTTACAGTCACGAATCTCCAGGTCAAACTTTTGCAGTAGCAACACCCAACGAATCAAGCGCGGTTTGGACTCCTTCTTTTCAATCAAGTACCTGAGAGAAACATGATCAGTGTATACAATTACCTTAGATCAATCCAGGTATGATCTGAACTTGTCGAAGGCGAACACCACCGCCAGCATCTCCTTTTCAGTCACAGTGTAGTTCAGCTGGGCTCCACTCAACGTTCTACTTGCGTAGTAAATTAGGTGCATTATCTTGTCTTTCCGCTGTCCTAGCACTGATCCCACTACATAGTCGCTGGCGTCACACATGGGTTCAAATGGTTTCTCCCATTCGGGGTCAACAATGATGCGTGTCGTGACTAGCCTCTTCTTCAACTCCTCGAATGCTACCCTGTAATCATCAAAAAACTCGAAAGGGTGATCTTTTTCTAACAACTTACACAGAGGGTTGGAAATTTTGGATAAGTCTTTGATGAATCTCCGGTAGAAACCAGCATGTCCTAGGAAGCTCCGGATTGCTTTGACTGATGTGGGAGGTGGAAGCTTTGCTATCACATCAACTTTTGCTCGATCCATCTCGATTCCCTTGCTTGATACCAGGTGTCCCAAGACTATACCCTCTTGTACCATGAAATGGAATTTTTCCTAATTGAGTACAAGGTTAGTCTCGATACACCTCTTCAACACTCGAGTCATATTTGTAAGGCACTCATCGAATGAATTTTTCACCATTGAGAAATCATCCATGAACACCTCAATTATGTATTCAACCATGTTGGTGAATATGGCCATCATGCACCTTTGGAATGTGGCAGGTGCATTGCATAGGCCAAAGGGCATCCTCCGGAAGCCAAAAATCCCATATGGACATGTGAACGAGGTATTCTCTCTGTCCTAAGGTGCAATGGAGATTTGGTTGTACCCTAAGTACCCATCCAGAAAACAGAAGTGGGACCTCCCTGCCACTCTGTAAAACATCTGATCAATGAAGGGAAGTGGGAAGTGGTCTTTCTGGGTGGCCAGATTTAATTTCCTATAGTCCATGCAAATTCTCCAGCCTGTGACGGTTCTTGTAGAGATCAGCTCATTGTTATCATTTTTCACCACCGTCATACCATCCTTCTTAGGAACATATTGCACTGGTCTAACCCAGTTGTTGTCAGATATGGGAAAATGATTCTCGCATCTAACAACTTAATAATCTCCTTCAACACCACTTCCTTCATATTGGGGTTCAGCCTTCTTTGGTGTTCCCTAGAAGGTTTGTGCCCCTCTTCTAGTAGAATTTTGTGCATACAATATGACGGGATGATCCCCTTAATGTATGCCATGGTCCACCCAATGGCAGTCTTGCACTCCGTGAGTACTTGCAAAATCTGTTGTGCACGCACATCTAACAAACTGGACGAGATAATAACAAATTATGTGGAGTTAGGTCATAGGAACGCATACCTAAGATGAGCGGGCAGTGGCTTCAACTCCAGCTTTGGTGGTTCTTCTATGGATGGCTTGGCTGGAGGAGTTTCTCTTTTTTCTAAGTGCAGGGGCTCAAATTCAAGTGCCAAAAGCCTTTGCCCTCAAGAGCCAGCACCCATTCCGCCAATTCTTCCCCATTCACCTCACCTAAATTCATAAGACATGCAGCAAGGGGGTCCTCAATAGTCAGGGACTCATCATCCTCTTCCAGGATTACATCCACGACATCAATAAGAGAGCAATTGGCAAATTCACTTGGTCGCCTCATGGATTTCTGCACATTGAATGTTATCTCCTCATCGTTCAACCTCATCTTGAACTCCCCAGTTTCACAATCAATGAGAGCTCGCCCCGTGGCCAAGAACGGCCTTCCCAAAATTATAGGTATTTCGTCGTCAACTCTACAATCCAGAATCACAAAATCTTCAGGGAACACAAATTTCCCTACCTGCACCAACCCGTCATCCAGAATACCTGAGGATCTTTTCACAGTTCTGTCAGCCAGCTGCGACAACATAGACGTCGGCATAGCTCTTCCAATACCCAACCTCTTATAGATATCCAGGGGAATAAGATTAGTTTTGGCTCCCAAATAACAGAGTACCTTGGCAAAGGCAAAGTTACCAATGGTGCAGGTAATTGTGAAGCTCCGTGGATCAGACAACTTTTCCACGATTGGTATAGTCACAACAACACTGCAGGTCTGAGTTAGAGTCATTGTGGCCAAGTCTTGGAAGTCTAATTTTCGGGAAATTAAGTCCTTCATCGTTTTTGCATACCCAGGCATCTCCTTCAAAGCATCAATCAATGGAATATTTACCTGAATTTGTTTCAACATCTCCAAGAACTTCTTGTATTGTTCATCTTTATGGTACTTGGCCAGCCTCAGTGGGAATGGTGTTGGAGGTCTCTTCTTCCCAGTGATTTGGATTTTCTCTTTGTCAGACACTACCTCAACTATCGGTTCCTGGGTTGTCTCAGCTTCTTTCTCAGCCTCAATCTATGTGTTGGTTTCTTCCTGGGCGGGCTGCACTGTCACCTCTGTCAGTCTTGTTGAATCATCTAGTTCAATGGGCACTGGTACAAGTGTCTCAGCCTGTCTGCTTTCTCGAGCCCTCTCTTGCTCCAAGTCTAGGTCTCTGCCATTACGTAGACTCACTAACATCAACTGCTTTGGGCCTTGATCTTTTGGATTTACCTGAGTGTCTACATGCAATGTCCTATGAGGATGATCATTCAATGACATTGAGATCTGATCCATTTGCACTTCAATATTCTTTATGGCTAGCTCAAGTGCATCTACTCTTTCACTCATTTTTGCATTCGACCCAATAACTTGCTGCATCATTGCCTCGAGTCTAGGAAACCCATCTTCTTGTCTCCCACCATGTTGTTGTTGAGGAGGATGATAACCCTGCTGCTGATTTTGGTTGTTGTACCCCTGTGGCCTTTGGTAGGGCGCCACATTACCGTGAGGTCTCATGGATCCCATATTTATGTTGTTGTGTTGCGACTGGACTGGCATGTATGGATGATTCTACTGTCCCTAATTCTGAACACCCTGTCTCTGGCCCCCATAGTTAGACACATAATTCATGTTCTCGGGGTAGTGATGGTGATCACTTTCAGCATTCCACTGACTACCAAGTGGCTGACTAATGCAAGATGTGCATAAGCCCCCATTGGTTGTATGTACAATGTACACCTGCTGCTTCTTCCCTGACTATTCCACCTTTTTGGTGAGAATGCTCATTTGTGTCATTAAGGTGGCCATATTTTCAACAAGAGTGTTGGATGGATCTAAGGTCATTGAGTGAACTACTGGAGTGATGGGTGCATTCCTGGTTGTCCACCTCGAATTCTGTGCCATTTTGTCAAGCAGGATATGGCTTTCTCTACATGATTTGCTCAAGAATGCTCCACTAGCCGAAGCATCAACATTAGCCTTCACGCTATCTGCCAGAACCATGTAAAGCCGCTACCCCAACATCTTCTCTGGAATACCATGGTGCGGACATATAACCAACATCCCTTTGAATCGTTCCCATGTTTCTTGCAATGTTTCTGTTGGTTTCTGTATGAAGCTCAAAATTTCGTCAATATGCTGAGCAGTCTTGTTGGGTGGATGAAACTTGTTCACAAATTGCTTGACTAACTCCTCCCATGTGGTTATGGAATTGATAGGGAGTGAATTTAGCCAAGTCTGGGTTTCTCCTGTCACTGAGAATGGAAACAACAACAACTTTATTGCTTCCTGAGTTACATTGGGTTAACTTTAAGTTTTGCAAATTGACAGGAAATTCTTCAAGTATTGTTGAGGATCTTCAATGTATGACCCCGAAATAGTCCCTTGTTTTGCAACAAGTGCAGCATGTTGTTTCTGATTTGAAAATATTCAGCCTGTATTTGCGGGCTACTATCGATGTGATCAAATTCTCCGCCTTGGGTTGTGCCCAGTCATATAACGGAGCCTCTGGCACAAGAGGCGCCACTACGTGCGCAACTAGGTCTACCACATTATCCCCATTGTTGTTTATGTTATTTACCAGCTCTGTCATGTCTGGTTTAAGTTGTTCAGTTGATTGTTGTTGTTTGTTTTTCCGCTTGGACCGATTCAAGGCCTTGAAAACTTTCTCGGGATCTGATAATGCTTGTTGATACCCAATTTTTCCTCAAATTATTTTCGAACTGGTATATAAGCTTTCAAAATCATTCTTTGCAATAATGAGTATTTTTCCTAAATTTTCCATATTTTATCTAAATTATTTCCCTATTTATTTAACATTGTATATTTTTATAATTCACAAATTGTACTCTAAGATAATTTCAAAAATATTTTCCAGTTCAGTATGTCATTTATAATCACTTTTTACTTATTAAAATCCAATTATTTCGTAAATTGGCCAATTGGGTCTTATTTAATTTTAATTACGATAATTTTACAATTATAGCCCAATTGAACATTGTGTATTATTTTAATTCGAAACTTATGCATTTTTACACTTAATATTATTTAATTACTGTAATTTCATTTATTTAAACTCAATTTTATTTTTTGTACAATTATTGGTTGTTTATTTAATTATTTATCTATTTTTGGGTATTTAATAGCCATTTATCATTTAAAATCTAGCCTAATTAATCCCAACCCAAACCCAATTGAAACACCCAACCCAGACATAAAATGACCCAGCCCAAAACCTATCAAATACCCGACCCAATCCCCAGCCAATTTGAGTCGTTGATCAGATCAGATCAACGACCCAGATTTCAATTACCTAAAATATCTATAACCTAACCCCCCCTCCCTGTCTCATTTCCTTCGAGACGATTCCTCTCTCATCTCTCATCTCTGTCTATCACTCTATCTCTCTACAACTCTCTAGAAGTCTCCTGACTTTCCCTCTCCGATGGACTCCAGTCATCTTCTCTGGTGGATTCTCACCGAACTTGGATTCCCTGTCATCTCCTGGTCATCCACTCACCTCTCACCTGCTCAGTGATGCCCTGAGTTCTTCAGACGAGCCTGGCGCGTTCCACTCACCTCCTTTGAGCCCCTTGCCACAGTCCGGCCAACCCCCGGCCATTTGAGTAAGTTTACAGTCTCTCTGGCCTAAATCTATGTCGTTCATGAGGTTTGCCTCTTTTCTTGGTTCCACGAAACCCTAATCTTCTGTATCTCAGTTTTCTTTTAAGATCCGTTTACATTTTTACAATATTATGAAGTTTCTCTATGGTTTTCTCCGTGAAATCTCGTTTTTAACAATTTCAAAGCTAGGGTTTCTATACCCTGTTCTCAAAACAGTATTTCCTCTTGATTTTAGTCATCTATACTGTGTTTTAAACAAGCATCTTGTTATTTCATGTTGCCTTGACTGTTATGTTGAAACCTTAGTTTTGGGGTTAATCTTTATTATGTGTATCCGTTTTTCACTCGACTATGTGTATTTGTTTATTCTTGTTTAATTTAGTGCTATGACCTTTTCCTACTGATTATCTATTTGTGTTACTGCTGTTTAAATGTTTAATTGTTGATTTTTACCTATTGATTTTATACTGATTTTTGTATAAAAACCCCCAAGCCTGTGATGATTTCCATGAATAGTTGATCCTGTATATTCCCTCTCTAACTGTGTACCAGTTTTTAAATGCTTTCCATATTTATGTTATACTTTCCTTAAATTGGATTCCCTGTGATTGCAATTGAATCCGAGATTCTTTTAGTTGATTTTCAAACTAATACCCTAGTTTGCTTTATAAATGTAATGTTACTTCAACTTTCCTTAATTATATACTTGGCTTTATTTATGTATTATGTGATTTCCTTGTCCCAAATTAAGTAAAATCATTCTTATGAATTGATTTCTTTTCCTTTTGAACTTGACTCCTTAATTAAAGGAGTCCAGTGTTTTAATTGATACTAATTGGTTGTATTTCCATAACTGTGCACCCTTTACCTATGTGACTACTCGTTTTATTAAACTATATATACCCTGTCTTCTCTCTTTAGAAACATACTCAACACACACTCAGAAACACACTGAACAGACTCTCTTGATCACACAAACACACACAGACATCTACACTATTCTCGTGTGCTCTTTCTTGTTGTATCTCTTTGGATCCCTTTACTGCTCTCTATTCTTGCCTATTACTAGCCAACTGCAAGCCAAGGCTAATAGTGCTATCATTTTGCTCTCTTCTGCTTGACCTCTCTCTTAACACTGGTATGCTCTAGTTAAGTTTACCACATCCTAAACAATATGTTTCAATTTGGTTAAGATTCTTATTGTTTCTTTTGCGTTTTTATTTATGGTTCTATTGCCTACCATGTAACTAGTATGTCTACTCTCTTTCTATGATCTCTCTTCTTCTTCTAGCCTAGCATGATTCATGTCTTTCTCTCTATGATTCATTATGGCCTATGTGATCTTCTACTGCTTCATTCTGCATATTTAACATTTCTTCATGTATTTTTCCTCTATCAATTGCCTGGCTTCTAATGCACCTATAATATTTAGTATTCTAAGATTTGTATCTATAATATATGATAAGCTCTTGGCATATCACATCCTGTGAAAATCTGTAACTTTGTTCTAATGACTGATTACTAGAAATATGGTGCTATTATTACTTGTCCCAATCCCTTTCCCTCTTTGTGTTTGCTTTTCTTGAATTCTGCATACTTGCTGAGTTGTGACCATTCTACTGCTTCCTTTTCAAACTAATTATACATAAAAGGTCTTTCTATTATTCTCTAAAGTCATGTTATTTCAAAACTCCTTTTCAACCTTAACTATTTTAACTGCTCCTTCCTGCACTTCACACTACTCTTAGACCTTTAGGATCCACCCCCTCAGTGTGAGAATTGCTCAGGGACCTTGAGTTCCCTCTGAACTTTGACACACTGAGGCAGGTAATTCTACACTGCACCTATCTCAACTTTGGCAATTGTTGGGTGCCGCTATTGGCCAGGGCCCTCACAAGGACCTTTGGGAGCTTTGCCGCACCCAGGCTGTGTAAGGCTGTGAGGCTCAAAAGGGGTGAGGCTGGAAGGTTGGGCCTGTTTGAAGGCTCTCTATAGAATAACTTCTTATTTTTTGCAATTACTGTAATTCATTTGCTATGGCCTGTAATAATTTGTAAATAAACTATTGGGGTTGGATAGTGAATATGGGAGGGAATTATGCATGTTTAGTGTAGTATGGGTAGAAATCATGACTTAGGCTTTATTTTCCATGTGCTCAATAGTATCATTCCTAGGACATGCATACCATACATTAAAAATCATGTTTAGGGTCGACATTTTAACATATCTATCATATTCACGCCTAGTATAACCTAATGAGTAACCAAAATCTGCCATAATGTATTGCTCAGGCATTTCATAAACATGACATATAGAAACCATGTCTTAAGGTGATACTTTGTGCACTAAATATCCTGCCCTTGGGACTTTTTATTTGTTAGAACCTGAACGCCAAGTTAACATGATTTAATACTCCCATAAAATTGGTTAACCTATTTAAAACAATTTCCTGCAAACATGTATTTATTAAAATCAGAATCCAAATGTGCATGTTCACTCTTTTAAAAAATAGGTAGGCAATGTATACAACGCCTAGGCAAACCTTAGGCCTAATACGTATTAAAATCAAATCGATTATGTTCTTCTAGTTTAATCACTTCCTTTAAGCATTTTGGACCCAACTGCTCCCACTCCTGTTTTACCTCACTGAAGCTCATTTACTTTTATTAAAACTCATGCTCTATCTTAAAAAGTCTCGAAGTTGTGCATCTGTTTCTTTTACTGAGTTTTACTGACTCCTACTCTATTATGCCTTCAAACTACTGGGTTTTCAAAAATTGCCTCATCCTGCTCAAAATCGTGCCATTTCGAATCCTTGCTTTGTATGTCTTTAAAGTCACTATATTTTGATACCATTTTACTACTTCTTTTGCTACAGTTCTTTGAAAATTAATAGCTATTGCTCTATGTTGAGCCACTGTATTTTATTCACTTATCCTTTAAAATCATTTCAAACCCATGCTTTAATAACTTTCATCTATGTTTACTGAAAGCTTTTAATCACTGCCTATTTCTAAGTTTTACTGCTGCCTTTAGCTACTGTATATTTTGAAATCAACTATCAGTTTTAATTTCAGTTTTCTAACCCAGACTCCTACCATTTTACTAAACTTCCTATTTTCAAACTCTTGTCCTGAGACTTTAATTGTGTTTGAGACGTGCTACTTACATGTTTATGTGTGGAGGGACCATTGAGCCTTTCTTTGTCTTTATGTGTTCCCTCATATGTGCAGTCCTACTTGTTTTGTATGTCGCTTAGTATTTTGTCCTTTAAACCTAAGGGTTCAGCCTAGTTCTTGCCTTGTAGGATTAGTAGTCCTAAACACCCTCAAGGACTTATAGGATGGGACGGGTAATGGAACGCAATAAGTATCTGTGACCAACACACACATTTTTAACAACCTTTACGGGGTGGAAAGGGTAGAATACGGATATGATGACCGGTGCGCTAATACAACGTGTAGCCGCCTCTTCGAGGTTTGACATATCGGGTATTGCATTGAAGTGATTCGTATTACTTTAAACCTAGGACAATTCTTTTTCAAATGTTTATTCTAATGTTATTCCAAAACCTTTANTTGGCTGGGACCCACAGTTGTGGATCTTAAGGGGTGCCTAACACCTTCCCCTTGGGATAATTTCAAGCCCTTACCCAATCTTTGGTAACTCGAACTAGTTCATGAGTTATCAACTCTAGGTGCCCTAACGCACCATAAAAATCGTTAGGTGGCGACTCTTCCTTAAACCTCTTCCTTTAAGGAGTTGTCCAGAATGTCATAAACCCGATCTCTCCGTACCTAACCCGTGCGATAGAAAAAGGGGGCGCGACAGCATGGCGACTTTGCTGGGGATCTTCCCTAGGCTTATACCATTACAATTTGCTTTGTAAATTTGGACCTTTAATTTGCATTTAAATGCTTATGCCTTTTCCTATTCCCCGTTATATGTCGTTAATTGTTTATTTTTACAGGTATTTATTTCACCTGAACGTAACTAACATATCTTCATGTCTTCTTTGTAACCGCTTTCTATTATAACTGTTGTATTTCCTTTCTTTACTGTTTTCCTCAACGTGAAAATGCTTATCTGTTTTAATTCTTATTACTACATATCATGCTCCGCATTTATATTCCACTCGTGCCAAACAAATCCTATAGCAACGCTTACAATGAGTGGTTGCGCTATTCCAATATTATCACCCCCTAAATTTGGAAAGGCGTATTTGCGGTAAAACTAGTCGATCAGCGGTGCAGTCGTTTTGTGCCTTCCCCCTTGAGTTGTCCGCTCAAGGGTACCAGTCTAAAACCCCAGTAGAAACCTTACTCTATTGTATGTTGCATGCCATGGTCAAACCTAGCCAGGCTAACGTGTTGTCCGCACAATAGCCTTTAAGATAGCCTTGTCCAAAGTCCATTGGGTTTCCCTGGAACCCAAAAGGACGCTTTCACGTTCTGTGCATTTATTTGGAGAACTTAAATGCTCACTGCTAATTATTGATATTAAACAGTCGAGTCCGGTGGGGGTAAGGGCCTAACCTGTTTATTTTGCAGAGATGAGGCACGAGGTCCCCAGATTCGGCATGGTCACCAACATCCACCCAAAACTTCTAAATTGGTGGGAAGACTTGCATTCAAGTGAAAAAACAGCAGTCAGAAAACACCTGGGCAACTTGCCCTCTGTTTTGGACATTCAGCCTAATAACATGATGATAGAGGCTGCCACCTTATTCTGGGATTTTGATAGGTCGGTTTTTTGATTTGGGAACAATGAGATGACACCGCTGCTAGAGGAGATAGGGGGTTTAGCTGGTTTGCCTTGGGAGTATCAAGGGTTATTGATGCCTGAAAGCCGAACAGTCTGGGGTTTTCTCAAAATGATGGGACGCAAGAAGAATCCGGATTTAGTCTGCTTGGAAGACTCGTACATCCCTTTTGACTATTTGTACGAGAGGTATGGCCGTAGTCAGTCTTACCGCACATATCAGGAAGAGTTTGCCCTCACCTCTCTAGGACACATTCACCCCCGGGTATTCATCTTCATATTCTGCTAATTGGGATTGATGGTCTTACCGACAAAGAAGGGGAGAATCCACACCAGATTGGCTATGGTTACCAAGACTCTGATAGAAGGGATCGACATACAATATTTCAGCATCGTACCCATGATTGTTGCTGACATATACCGAGCTTTAGAGAAATTTCAACGAGGAGCGAAACATTTTGAGGGTTTCAACCTGCTACTTCAGCTTTGGCTCACCAAGCATTTTCAAAGGGGTGACTATCGTCAAGACATACATAGGAGAATTTGGGATGATCATATTGCTTTCCATCATCCAAAGCGTATGAACTACATCCCCGACATGTTTGCACAACCAGAGGATGCCAAGGGATGGGTTGAGTTATTGGGAGATCTGACCGAGGATCAAATCCAATGGATGCTCGATTGGTTCCCGACCGATGAATTCATCATTCGGACTAGAGATACCTCATTCCTAATATTGATTGGTCTTAAAGGTACATACCCTTATGTCCCGATTCGCGTCATGAGGCAGGCGGGGAGGAGACAAGTCGTTCCAAGGGTCGAGAAAATGAGTCATCTCAGGGCGTACTTCCAAGATGACGATAGCCCTCACAAATGTCAAGCTCAGCAATTGTGGCACTGCGGGATCCGGTTGGAGAAGGATACTATCGATCTTGACAGGTATCACGCTGGTTGCTCTCCTTACTATCTGGGATGGTTGGAAGATAACTGGGGAGGAAGTATTGAGCCAGGTTTCGCTCAAGGACATAGGTTCATAGATGAGAAAGCCGGGCAACAACTAGGTTCAACCAGCTGCGCAAATGGCTTCGTGACTGTGAAGAAGATCATCACAAAATCCACATAGCCAACAAAAAGCTGATCGAGGAATGGAAGGACATGGCCATCACTTCCACTCAGAGGCTAGCACATTTGGAATGAGGCATAGTTGACTTGGAGGAAAAGTTCCTTAGGAGGATCGAGACTTGTAAAAGACCGAGGGAACTGAAGTAGGAATTCTAGCCAAGACCTACTTGCTTTGATCAACATTCTCATCTCGCGGAGTCCCAGCAGCAAGTAGGAATTCTAGCCAAGACCTACTTGCTTTGATCAACATTCTCATCTCGCGGAGTCCCAGCAGCAAGTAGGAATTCTAGCCAAGACCTACTTGCTGCTGGGACTCCGCGAGATGAGAATGTTGATCAAAGCAAGTAGAGGTGCCGAGTCTGGGGAAGTTCCTTCTGAGACCAAATAGATAGGATTTGTCTTTACTTTGCTTTTGATGTAATAAGGCCATTGGCCATTAATGACATTTTACATTTTCGCATTACGTGTTCAAATTACCGCAATATTCTTTATATCTTCACTAACTTCACTGCCTTTTTGTTAGTTATTCCCCTCCCCCAAAGATTAGTTCGTGCACTATGGTATCAACAACTTATTGCACCAGATCAAAGGGCCCTCCTCCTACTCCTTCTCCTAGTCCTCCCAAAGGGAAAAGCAAGGGAAAAACTAAGATGGCAGATGCAAGCGGTACTAGAAAAGACAACAGGGATGAACAGGTTGAGATCACTGATGGTCAGGGTATTCAGGTTCTGCACGAGGGTATGTCTCTACTAGAGAAGAAGCTGCTGAAATTCCAAGAGGAACTTGACCAAGTCAAGAATTTGGCCCACTTATCATTCTCCGTCAACATTCCATACGTTCACTTCCCAAATACTCGGAACCCCACTTTACCCCAAAACGTCCCAAAACAACCCAATCACCCCAAAGATCTCGTTCCACCAGCGCCACGCAACACATGTCACTACAACACTCCGCCTCTCCAAGATCAGACGAGAGATCACCTCCAGTCCTATGACAACCCCATTTATGTGGAAACCGTAGCTCATTCCACACCGCATACCTATGAGTCTGATGAGAAGGACAAGCTCATCAGGAATCTGGCCGAGGAACTCAAGAAATTGACCAATCGAGTTCAGGGCGTCAAAGGAGTTAAAGGGGTTGAGGGATTGAATTATGAGGATCTTTCCATACAGCCCGATGTTGAACTGCCCGAGGGGTACAAACCTCCTAAGTTCGATATGTTCGATGGTACTGGTGACCTAAGAGTCCATCTGAGGACTTACTGCGACAAATTGGTCGGCGTGGGAAAAGATGAAAGGATCTGCATGAAACTCTTCATGAGGAGTTTGAAAGGTGATGCACTATCCTGGTACATCAATCAGGACCTAAAGAAATGGATCAATTGGGTGAATATGGCTACGGACTTCATGGATAGATTCAGATTCAATACGGAGAATGCACTGGATGTGTTCTACATCCAGAACTTGAAGAAGAAACCGACTGAGACTTTTCGCGAGTATGCTACTCGTTGAAGGTCAGAGACTGCCAACGTTAGGCCAGCCTTGGAAGAAGAACAAATGAAGAAACGCTCAGGATCCTTATTACTATGAGCGGCTGATGATGGTCGAAGGGCACAAGTTTTTGGATATCATCAAGTTGGGAGAGCGAATCGAGGAAGGCATAAAAAACGGTATGGTTACTAACTTTGAAGCCCTACATGCTACCAATAAAGCTCTGCAATTCGGTGGTGTGTCCAAGAAAAGGGATGTAGGAGCCATGATGGTGGCACAACAAGCCAAGTCCCCTCCTAAATACCAAGTATACCCCGCACCTTCCTTCACTTACCAACCAGCTACAAGTTACCAAGCACCTTCACCTCAATACCAGACACCCTCACCCGCCTACCAAACTCCACCATCCACATATCAGCCTACCTCGCCCAGATACTCACAACCAGCTCCCGTCCATAATGCTTACAACTCTCAACCTTCTCACTATCAATCACCACCTAATCACCAAAGCTTCCCGAGACCTCGCCCAAACTTCGACCGTCGTCCACCAAAACAGTATACTGCCATAGCTGAACCCATTGACCAATTATATGAAAATCTTAAAGTCGCCGGTTATGTCACACCCATCCCCGCTGTCATCCCTGAGAACCCATATCAGTGGGATCAACCCAAACAAAACATGTGTTTACCACTTCGGCATGAAGGGACACACCATCGAGGAATGTCGTTCCCTGAAAGACAAGATACAAACCCTCATAGATAAACAAGAGCATTGTAGCCAAGGACATTGCTCCTAATGTTCGCAATAATCCGCTGCCTGACCATAAAGGTGGTGTCCACATGATTGAGGTTGAAGATGATTGGGATCCCGAGGGATCAATTGGGCTAATTGCCGAGGGTGCTCCGAAGAAGCCTGCGATTACTCTTAATCCGATCGTGGTCCAGATGCAGCCGTCTGAGGAAGTTGAGGTAAACATGTCCATTCCACTTGAGTTTGAATCAAGGCCACCCGCCGAGGGAAAAACCCCAGGGCCGATCGAAGTCAAGTTTGTGCGACCACTCGAAGTTGCAGTCCGACCATCTATAACATATACTCCGGCAGGAATAAGAATGACCACACCTATTCCAGTGGCAATGTCAACAACGGCACCCTTTTACTCAGACGCCATTCCGTGGGACTATACCGCTGAAGCAAGGAGGAAAGTTAAAGGCAATTCTGAGGAAGCTATCGCTGCACAGGGTATGACAAGAACTGGCAGAGTTTATACCTGAGCATTTGGCCGAGTCTAGCAAGCAGGACAACAACTGTCCCCCCATCATTGAAACAGGTTCCGATGATCAGTGGAGAAAGATACAAGCCAAGGAATACTCAATCCTCGACCAGTTGAACAAAACGCTAGCTCAGATATCCATCCTCTCCCTGTTACAAAACTCTGACACTCACAGGAGTGCTTTTCTAAGGGGGCTGAGTGAAGCATACGTGCCAGACAATATCACCAGTGGGGAAATGGCTAATATGGTGGGCCAGATACTGGAGAGTCACAAGATCACTTTCCATGAAGATGAGCTACCGCCCGAGGGGCTAGGGCATAATAGAGCATTACACATCACTGTACAATGTGAGGATCATTTCATCACAAGGATCTTAATTGATGTGGGTTCCAGCCTCAACATCTGTCCTCTGGTCACACTCAAGAGATTGGGAAAGAGTCTGCATGAGATAAAGGAAGGAGAGATCAACTTAAAGGCCTTCGACGGTTCACAAAGGTCCACCATGGGATAAATTACCTTATGCTTACAGATGAGACCAACTTGGTTCGATGTAGATTTGCAAGTGATAGATGTGCCTGCATCCTACAACTTACTATTGGGGCGACCTTGGATCCACGCGGCTGGGGACGTGGCATCAACCCTACATCAAGCTGTGAAGTTTGAATAGAATCATCAAGAGATAATCATTCATGGAGACGATAGCAACCATATATGCGGTCGCCAGACCTTTTCGGTCGTCGATGGAAGGAGGAAGTTGGGCGGAGAAATCTATCACAACATAGATCGTGTTAACGCTATTGACAAAGATAAGTGGTGGGGCAGTAAAACCGAAAGCATATTGAACTGGCAAGGGTACGATCCGGGTAAAGGGCTTGGTAAGCATCTTCAAGGAATAACAAAGCCAATAACACTCAAGAAGCAC